>JAMKCH010062665.1:0-172608 GCA_023653785.1 Ophioderma brevispina
ACCATGGTGATCCTCATGTGACCTTGGTGACCTTTGTGACCTCATGTGTATTATCATTGGTGACTATTTTCATGTGACCTGAATGACCTCAGGTGACCTCGGGTGACCTGGTGAAACTATGTGCCCTTGGCCCCATTCACAAAACAAAAGCATGACGACACTTCGCCGTCCAAAGACTGCAATGTATTTTGTAAAATCTATAAAACACTGCAAACTAAATGCTACAAATTAACAGAAAAGAAACTGGTCCAGGACTCATCGGGTATGCACAGATGACCTTTAGTGACCCCACTTTGACATTTGACTTCTAGGAACCCCATGTGCTCTTTTGACCTCAAATGACCTTGATCCATTTGATTAAAATCACATACTCTTCAACAAATAAAAAAACCTATATGTTATACTTTCTGCAATTGAGGCTGTGACCACCAAACCTAAAAAGAACTGGGACGGGGTTCAGAGTATACACAGATGGACCTCAATTTGCCCTACTGACCTTTGACCCATTTGGAATATTTGATACATTTGCTCCAATTAAAGTTGTATAGTACCCAAACTTGCTAAAAATTAAAACAAAACTGGGGCCCAAGGCCAGCACTATAAGTCAATGGACCTATAATTAAACTCTGCATGGACCTTTGACCCCAGTTTGTCAAATCTATAAAACAATTCTACCAAAAATAAAGCTGATGACAACCTAAAATTTAAACAAAACTGGTTCGGACTTTTGCGAGGGGATGCAGGATGAAGGATTGAACTTTTCTGAACCCTAGTGACCTTTAAACATATATTCTTTTGCAAATAGTCTTAGAATCATAAAACTTGACATAAGAACTACTGGCACAAAACCATGGGGTTATATATTTCTATTGATCTCTAATGACCTTATGGTAAACAAGCCTTATTTTTTTTGTGAAGAAAAAATCTGTAAAACACTCTTTCTAAAAAAAGCAGCAAAAATCACCAAACTTCACACAAGAACTGCTTCATCCATTAACAAAACTTACCCCCAAATACTCACACACCCCATCCAAACTACAACCCCCATCCACGAACCAACATGATGGGCGGAAGAATTGGGTTGTGATCCACTTTTTATTTTTTTTTTTTTTTATACGTAATATTGTCAAACATTTGTTCTGATTACATAAAAACCATTGGAAATAAATCTGTTAATTGGATCATCTTCACCAGCATCTTGTTGGTGTTGAGTTTTAAACGAACTCTTTAAAAGTCACTATCAGCGATTCTTCCGAATGTAAACAAATCGGGGCCCCCCTATTTTTCCTCAAAAAGCTATTTTTTGTCCGTTGTATTTGAACTTGTGTTAGAAAAGACCCTGTAACTGGATAAGCGTAACACGTCATATTGTCAGAAATGATTGTATGCTTTGTTTACAATAAGTCGGGATCAAACTTTTTAAGGTCTAGAAACAGTCGTATAATGCCATCGTCAAGAACCGCTTTAAAATGCTTAGGTGTCTGTTTTTCACAAAGAACAGTATCTAAGGGCTGATATGACCTGACACTAGCCATTTGAATTTGGAAAAAAATGACTGATTGTGGCTTAAGCACTAACTCTACTTGGTAGAATCCATTATGTAAACCAGTTTAGGTCATTTTCGAAAACTGTTTTATAACATTAATTTTACTGTAGAGTATGTTATGCTCAAGATTTGATTTAATTTTACCATTTAGCCACCAGAGCGCATCTTGACTGTATGGACCACCAGGTGGGGTAAGACACTGATGCAAGAGCTTAGCTAAGAGACAGGAGCTTTCTTCTTCCTCAGTAATGGGAAGTACAGATAATTATAATGGTATATCTCGGGGGTGTGTTGGCTTCTAAATCGAGATTGGATAATTAGGCAAAGTTCTTGAAACATTATGTGCATGAGTGAGTGTACTTAATCTGTGAAAATGTGATGTGCTACAAGGAAAAAAAAGGTTTTAAGGTTTAGAGAAAAGGGTTAAAAGGTTTAGTTATGGGTTTGGTTGAGTAGCATATATGGAAGTGACATTAAACCAATTTTCCATGGTTGCGAGTAATTTTGAATTACTGGTAAGTGAAATGGTATTTTTTAAGCCATTATGATAGTCCCATATAGCTGAATTGTAGTCTAAAATGGTAGACTATTTAGAGATTCTGCGCCAGGCCCATGAAATGTACACAAGCAAGAAGATTATTTTGAATATAATTATTGAAATGGATTATGCATAGTACATTCAGTTTTCAGAACTTCTTTTGTAAGTCTTAGCCACTCTTGCATTTTCCATAACAATATCAAAGCAATCAGTATTTGGACCCAAAGACAGCTGAAAATTCTAATTGAAAATGAAAGGTGGAATGGATAAAAAAAACGGTTCGTTATTTTATGGTACCACGTATAGAAGAATGGTTATTCAAGAATCCATTCAGTGTCAATAGAGAATAACCGATATGATCGTATTCTTGAAATCGGGCTGATTATGGCCTTATCGGTATCCGAGTGGATAAAGCAAATTTATTTTTTACCAATTTTCTATACGATTAAATTAATATCAAAGAGATCAAACTTGGAATGAAAAATTGGTCCAAACTGATGGCCAAACGGTGAAAATAAATTCAAACCTGAAACAATCAATGATTATTTATGTACACAAGAGGGTGTTATGTTGTTCCTAACTTACTATTTGCATTTAGTGGTTTACCAAAATCAATCTGCTACTTTCTGACAGCTTTTGGCTGTCGAAAATGGCGATGATGATAACACAAAAAAGTACACCTTTTGAAAAAAATCGGAATTAAACAAATTCAAAAAACAAAAAGTTTTGAAATTTAAAAATTTTTAACTTTTTAGAAAAGGTTGTGATTGGTAATTATTGTGATGTATGTTTTTAGGTGTATGAATGTTTAATGTTTGATTTTAGACCCGAGATCATGAGAAGTTCGCGGGTGACTCTGAATCCAATCTGCGGAAAGGCTTGAAGAAGTGAAAAGAATGCACCAGCTATCATCTTCATTATGAGCTTGACTCAATAGCTCACAAAAGAGAGAAGGTATGTAACATTGTGGGTAAATGTCAAAAATGTAACACATGAATTTGATTTTGCCATGAGACTTCCTGAAGACACTTGAGGAGTTGGCCATTCCTGATTAGAACAAAGACTATTTATCTGAAAATATTTTGCTATATTGTTGTACTGAAGACACATTGATTTTAAAGCTACAAGAAGTCTAGGCATTGCTGTTTATAGGGCTGGAGCGGAAAACTATATCACAGACCTTCACCATGGTGAAAACCAGGGAAAGCCCAGAAAATTGGCTGATCGCGGTGAAAACAAAGTGCCCAAAAAATTGAAAAGTATGATCACTGCACATAGCGAAACACTCCACCTTCAGTGTGCATAGAATGTTTAATTTTTTTGCACATTGTACTTAGCATATTTTTGCCAAAAGCCTGGATGTCTGTTTCCGGATATAGCAGAAACTGTCTTGGTGTTGGCATCAGTGTTTGTCTACACAAACAAGTTGCTTTACTGCCCAAGTCCCTGATACAATTTTGATGTCTCTTGTACCAGAGGACCATACAACATCTGGGAAGAGATATAGGTCAATGGTCCTATATGTAAAACGGTATCTTTTGTTTTCTGCTTTATCTCTTCATGTAAAACATGTCGCTAAAACCTCAACTATTTTCCAAATAAGTATGTCCTGCATACTCTTCTACACATTGACCGATAACTTTGTTCTCCGTCAAAAAAATCACGGTCTAAAACTTGCATGAGTGTGTACAAGAGTGGAACTCTAATACCCCCTTATGGACCTTTGACCTGTTAAGTGAAATTCCCCAACAGTGGTATCTTAAGGTAGAAAAGAGGTATTCATATCAGTTTACTCGCCCATACAGGCTTGTACCGTATTTGCTTTAAAACCGAATATGTTAATGATTTTTGTTAACCATAGTGGGCTAGTGGGTTTGACCCCCACCCTTTTTTGACCACCACCCTTTTTACCGAGACCACCCTTTATACTGAAATTTCGGGGGGGGCCCCCACCCTTTTTACAAATCGCCAATACTATTTGTGATTAAACAGAAATTAGAAACTTCCATCAAGAAGTAACACCATGACACATGTGCTCTGTATAATAACAATGACAATTATCTATCATATTAATTTATTTTTTGTGGCCCAGAATTCCAATTAGCACACAGAGGTACACGAAATGAAAGGTGAACAAAATGTCATTATGTTGGTTTGATACATACCATGTGAATCAGGTAGGCTGCCTAAGGATCCGGCGGTCACAGACTGGCCAAACTGGGTCGTATGCAAATTGGTACATGATGAGCTCCCATATCAAAGTCATTTAGACCCACTATCAGCTCTTCTTTCTTCATCATCTCTTCTGCATCAAATCCCTCAAATTATGCGTAAGGAATCTGAATATTCTTCGGCAAAAATTTTCTGCCGATCCCAACATCCCGTGTTTTTGACGGGCGACGCCATTTTTAGACTGAAACTTATCGGAAGTTTCCGATCGATCGTGCGATCATTTTAAGAAAGCATTTTCATTCACAAAAACAGGGAAGGAAAGACCCGAGCATGTTTTTAGTAAATAAACGATTGACCAATCACCGATAAAAACAAGGATCTAAAAACTGATGCCGATTGGGAGCTCCCACCCGATGAGCTATATACAGCTTATAAGATGCTTCATGAGCTCCGGTTGGGCAAATCGAGCGAAGCTGGCACGGGGAAGGATAGACACTTTTATGCGAGCAAGGCGAGGAAGAAGAGTACTCTGGCCATTCTTGTAAATAACAAACGTGCGCGTTGATTTTGCATGTACCGCGTTCACGTGCCAACCCGGATGGTGCGCCGTTTTTGTGGGGAAGCGGGCGTACGTTCTAAACTGTCAAAAAATTAGAGCCAGAGTATAGAATTATGTTTGAATTGTTTATAGGAATTTTACGGCCACCCTTTATATTTCGCCTCCACGTTTATACAAGTCACCCTTTAGTTGTGAAAAAGGTCAGCCCCCACGCTTTTGCCGATTTTCCAGATTTTGAACCGGCACGCATTATAATGCGGGAACTTGCCCACTATGTAATGCGCTCTTAAAAACAACTATAAATAATTGAATCCTTTCTTAGAACACGGGGAGGTTGAACGTCGTATAGTTTCACAGTGCTGACCTTGGGGTTTAAAGCAGAGAGCACATGTCATTGTTATGGCAGCCACCAACAGACCAAACAGCATCGACTCAGCCCTACGTAGATTTGGTATGTAAATCCCATCATGTCATATTTTACTAAAGGGGTTTAATTGGGAGCCCCTGCAGATGAGCATGCATAACTAAGTAAATTATCTTATATACCAAATTCAGAACTCTTTGAGAACATTTGTGGAGCATTCTCTTTTCATTATTGGCACATTCTACATAAAAAAGTTAAAGGCTTATTCTTGTTCTGCAAATAGGTACATTTTAAAGGGGAATTGGTTTGACATTAAATTAAGGTATCCTCCATTTTCATACCCCAGTAGAGATCATACTGCCTCTACTGGTATTTATATGGAGGTACAATAAACTCCTTCGCCAGACTCTAGTCGGGCTTACAATAAGACGGCGGCTTGTTTAGTATCACCTGAAAGGAGACAGTTACATAAAACAAATACTTAAAAATTTAATGTGTGTGAAACCATTGCTAGTTTTCAAAATGTGCTTGCAAAAACAATTTCTATCAACAGCCACTTGATATTAATATACTAAACTCTAAAATCTTGAAACTTATTGTAGTTTTAGCATATCGGATCACAGAACCAATGTTATTTGCTGGTTCGTGTATGTTAGTATTGGTTACCGGTTCAGGCATTGGCTCATGCACCTGTTCCGAATTATGATATACCATAATTTCTGTGTTGTGATTAAAGCGATCAGTGGCTGCTTTCAAAGTCAGCATGAGATGAGTATGTATAAGTTAAAGCGGCACTGGCACATTTTCACAAAATACGAAACTTCCTCAATGGCTCGCAAAAATGATAGTCTTGGCCATTGGAAGAATAGAGATATATTTTAAACATAAAAATAACATACCCAACCACAGATAGGGACATTAATAAGAGGCTAAAGACATACAGATAATTTGTAGGCTAACTTTAAGATTGCCATAACTTTAATCAACAATGTGTCTATTACATGAATATGATGGACTCGTAATCATTGATATTAAAATCACAAAGGTCACAGCCGGCCAAACGGGGCATGCCATGGGAATCAACCACTGCCACCCAGGTATGTTTACTTGTGGAGAGTGGCGTGGTCTAGCGGTTAGAGAGCTTGCCTTTTGGACCCAATGGTCCCCGGTTCAAAAATCTCAGTGGGGCTACTTGCTGGATTTATTCTAGGGACTCAATTCTGGATTTAATTTGTAGAGGAGCTATTGATTAAAATCGGAATTGCCACTCTCCTCATGGTCATTTGATATGGGCAAATGAATATGAAAACTCTCACTGTACCCATTGTGTGTGTCTCGTCATTGTTTGGATGTAGCAACAGGGCGCTGATTAAGCTGCCTCCATTTAAGGTTGCTTTGTCTCTGTCTAAATATGTTAATAAAATAATATTGTTTAGCACTGTGATACTTGGTTTATCCTTGTAAGAGCGCTATATAAATGCCTGCATTATTATTATTATTATTAAAATCGTTCCATTTACCCATAAGGGCGCTGATTTGGTCTTAATCATTTCAGGTGAGGGCTGATGTATATAAAAGCTTAACAACCATGCCAAAATATCATTTTTGAAAATCTTGAGGGCTGCCACATTTTTCTGATCTGCCAGTATCTCTTTAAGCAATTTGCTCAATGTATAAATGGTCTAGTGTATGATGTGGAATTGTCTCTGTGCATAAAAATGCATTGAGGACTGTTGATATACATAAGTAAATCAATAAATTGTGTTTTTGTTGCAGGTCGTTTTGATCGTGGAGATTGACATCGGTATCCCTGATGCTACAGGGCGTCTTGAGATCTTAAGAATCCACACCAAAAACATGAAGCTAGGAGATGATGTAGACTTGGAACAGGTAGGTGTATTTTAATGTTGAGTATAAACCAAAATTATTATCAACATGTTTTATTAAAAGTTAGCGTTAATCAGTATAAAGTCCTTGAACGTAGCTACACCAGTTAGAGAGCTCCATCTCATTTGACTCCTTTGTAGAATAAAGGAACTTTTTCTAAATTAGAAAAATATGATAAACAGTGCATATCTGGAAAGCAACTTAATAGGTATAAAAGCTTGAATTCATACCTTTTTACATAAGTCAAGAACCTGCAGACTAGGCGCAAGTCTAAAGGTGTAGTAAAGACTTGGAGTTGGCCTAAAAGTAACCTGAAATTTCATTATTTTTTTACCTATTATAAACTAAATATCTTAAAGTACTGCAAATGTTTTTAAAGTGATGAAAATGTAAAAATTGAGAGCTTGTGTTTGCACAAGTCTAAGAATGTGATTGTTCAAGTAGAGAAAATGTCGATAATTATTTTGGAGTCAGGACTTAACTGTTTATACCCAGCTCTTTGATACTATCAGTTATAATTGCTATTTTTCAGATTGCTAATGAGACTAATGGTAACCTAGGCTTGACTTGGCAGCTCTTTGTTCAGAGGCAGCGTTACAACAGATCCGTAAGAAAATGGACTTAATAGACCTGGAGAAGACACATAGATGCAGAGGTTATGGACTCTCTGGCTGTCAGCATGGATGACTTCAGGGTAAATAGAATAAGTAATATCTATCAGAGCATAAGAGGAGGGAGTTATGGATTGTTTTCCAAAACTTACAAAAAGCTAGTCAATTTGTTTTGAGGAAAGAATGAGCATAAAAAAACAATATTAAGGCTTGGCCAAGGATACTTATAGACCCTCATAGATATTATTGTAACCCTTATTTTCCATTTATTACCTAAAACAGGCTTGATGTTATAAGAAATTATATTAACGACCTATCATTGGGCTTTAAACGGGCAATCAGAATGCTGCATTTTCAATAATGGGCAAGTGGGGGGGGACAGTAAGTAGAAGTATAGAATTGAATAAAATTTTTCATTGTGATTGAATGACCATGCCCCCAAAAAAACCATTGTGGGAAGTTTTTTGCGCCAATATTTCATTTCCCTTTATGTGAGAGTTAAAACATGTTTCTGAAAGCCAACATAGAGTACTGTTAAATATTGATCGACCAAAATGAGGCACCTTTTTGCTCGGAGCTCTAAACCAAACAACTTACAGCCTTAAGCTTGTACTTGAAGTACATACATGAAACATGGAATTCTTTTGTATGATCAATCCATGAACAAAAGAATTAACAAATTTCAAGTTTAGGCACACACCTCAGGCATGCAAAACCTGCCTATTGCTTCTAATCATGTTTTGTGTAGACTCCATGGACCATCATGAAAACACTGATTTCCAGAGCCTTTCTAAAAATACCCTTCTAGACCCCCCCCTTTTAAAATAGTTGATCAAGATTGCAGAATCCACCCTATCACAACCCCTTAAGTGAAAGTGGTTCACATTTATCCAAAAATTAACTTGCAGCACATTCAAATTATGTTACTAATTAGCAATAATGGCACATTTTTTGAAGAGCGCCCCCAATTTTTAAAAGTTGATATTTTGGCACAGTTATGTTGGTAATTGTCTAGGAAACTACCTGCGAACGAGAATGCTAAGAAATGCGTATTTATCATAAAATAAGCGATTTTGTAATTAGAATTGGCATCCCAGATTGGACTTAACGAAAGAGCTGGAAATGCTATGTTTATGTTCCGTCCATGATGAATAGGCCACCTCGAGAAGATAACCTCTACTTTACTTGCCTGAACGCATAAAACAACAAATGGATGAGCATAGACACGTAACAGGGTGCTATTCCCGGCTATTTCACATTGGGAAGGCTGTTTCCAGCAGCCTGGAATAATTTCTCGCGGATCCCCGCTAATAATTATTCTAATTACAAATTCCTTCGTTGTACATACTGACATTTATAGCTTAACCAGTCACAGTATAGTTTACAAGCCAGTTACCATTACAGCCCTGTAAAAATCTCAATTTTTTTGAAAAATGGGGCGGCTTTTCAAAAAATGTGCTAATATTGCTTCAGTGCTCTCAGAGAGCATCTTGACGACTTTCTGAGAACCAAGCTTACTAGTAACTTATAGGTTCTTGCAGGAAGTTAGGTTTATTTTTGTCTTGCCTGAAAGGAAGAGAGACGCAGATACAATGGTCAAAATTTCTCACAAGAATCATGGAAATTTAGGAGAGAACACCTGCACATCCTGATATTAACGCTACGGTAATTTATTGAGCATTTGTCCCATTGGCATTTGTATATTTTTCTAAAAACAACATTTAAAAAGCTCACCTACTTGAATGTGTTGAGGGATTCAATCTCATATCATTGCGGTTAATTGCATTGTAATGTGCCTTGCAGTCTTTTGCACATGAGGATTTAACACAGGGCATGATAATAAAAGGTTGGAACAGGTCATAAGAGTGGGGTATTTGTTCATTGACAGCGTTTTTTAATTGTTGGTTTTTGTTAAAAGCAATGATGTAATAAGTCATCATTTCTGGCTATTGTGGGCTTTACATGTAGCACAGACACTATTAGTCTTGCAAAAAGGCATGCAAGTTAGGACTAGTGTATTGTGTATTGGGATATTTTAGCATTATGGATATTGTTTTTTTTGCCTTTTCAAACATCTGTACATTAATCCTCTGGTCAAAAATATTTTTGCAGGCTTTTAAAATTTGAGCTATGAAGCAACCACGAACGTTGTGAAATAACCACCTTTCCACAAAATACCATTAGAACTGGAGTGCTTAAATTGCAAATGAAATGCAAATGATATACTGTCGTGAAAATTAAAATATAGTAACAATTTTATTCCTCCAATATATTTCTACAAATTACACACAAGCATTTCTGGCCAGAAATTTGTTAAAAATTGGGAAATGTTAAAAAATTTTTTTTTTTTAATTTCTGGGATCAAAGTGTTAATAATAAGGGTAGAACTGTATCAAAAACCACTTTTTAAGTACCATTTTATTTTAGAGAAGGGGTCTTGTACCCTGAAATCTGAAAAGAAAATATATTCCCTGGAACTTGAATGGTATGCTAAAATTTGGCTTTGTCGTCAGTTCAAATTTGAGATTTTCATGAAATGGGACTACTCCTCTGTACATCTATGAAAATGATCCCTTCCTGCCTTATTTCCGTTATTATACCGTTGAGGGGATTTTTAATTTTTTTTGCCATATTTGTTATCAAATGATTACAGTTTGAACTAGGCCAGAGCAGTCAGCGCTCTTCGTGAAAACCAGTCGTCGAGGTACCCACAGTCACCTGGAGGATGACATTGGTGGTCTTGAAAATGTCAAGACGTGAGCTGCAGGAGTTTGTACAGTACCCGGTTGAACATACGGACAAATCCATCAAATTTGGAATGACACCCAAGCCGTGGGAGTGCTTTTTCTATGGCCACCCGGCTGTGGTAAGGCCGTTACGCCAAGGCAAATGGCAAATGAATGGTCAGGCTAAATTCATATCTATCAAAGGAACAGAGCTGCGAATGTGGTTTGGTGAATCAGAAGCAAATGTCAGAGAGTCTTTGATAAGGTAGTGTCTTCCTTGAAAAAATTATGAGGGTTATGCCTAGTTTGTCATAATTTTTAAGGAAAATTAATGTGGATTACTTATCTATTAGAAAATGAAACAAACAGATGATATTTTAAAAGTGTGATGAGCCTTAAATCATTACACTGAAGCGATTCTCTTACACCAATGTTGACTGAACTATATGCATTTTCCGGCTGGGAAGTGAAATGCCCCAAAAATACCATTTTAGCACCCATAAAAGAGAAACTGGAATGACCAGTGACCCAGGTCACACCGTGTAGACACCATGACTCTTCCTCAATGCCGTTTTGGCCGCCATACAAAAACGGTGAAGCGTGTTACATCGCGGCTCGTTTTAGCAGCCAAAATAATCTGAGATTTGTGATACTGGATGTTGTCGTGTCAAATGGCATACTCTACTACTATACCACTCTATCTGGAAATATTGACTGGAGATATAAACCGGGTTGATAACGCTTACTGGACGGAATAAACGGCGGACTTTTACGCACGTCGGAGAGCTTTTATTGTGTATCCTTTTTTTATTTGCCGCCGATGCGGTCATGGGATCTTGTAGCGGGAAAAAAAAGGTAAACAAAGGCAGCCATTGACCGCACGTGTTGCGTGGTTTGGATGACTTCTTTTTGGTGAGCCTGTTTCGTTTTTTGTTTAGTTGTCATAATTTAATTAAAACAGTTCTATTGGGTGAGTGGTCTATTATTTTATTCTTATGCTGTTGGTATTTTAATAAAAATATGTGAGAACTGACTTTGGGAAAATTCTTACCGTGTGTGACTTTGTTACCGCGGACGGTATCTTTGTCTCCGCGTTGGCGGGCCGGGTTCTACCGCGGCTCGGACTGTGTTTTTCTTTGTTCGTTTTCGTTTCAACACGCGCGCCCATCTGGCGCGATTCACCACGAGCCCTCTTTACCGTGCGTTCATTACGGGTCTCGCTTCCGCGTCGCTCCGTTGGTGCTCGTTTGCGTTGGCCTTTCAGTTTAGATGGTTCGCCATTAAACACTGTTTCCCTGTCTATGTTTCTAAGGGAAGGGGGGGTGGTGTTTCGGGCTCCGGTCCGAGGTTATTCCAAGGCGGCCCCGCTGCTTTGGAAGCACCTAAAGATGTTGTAGCTTCGGCTACTTCATGGCGTGTTAGTAGGGTGTCTTTCTCCTCGGGGGTTCCGCCCGGCTACCTCGCTACCGGCCGCCGGCTCGCCTGGTCTAGCCTTAGGGGTTATCGGGCAGGCAGCGCGGTCTGCTCTGCCTTTTCCATCGGGGATTTTGGCGGCTGCGGAACATCCCGGTTATAGCAAGAGGCATGCTAGTCGGCGCCTCCCTCGGGGGGCTTGACTGACTACCCGCGTGCCGGCCGCTGGCTAGCCTGATAGCTCGTTGCTTTATCGGTGAAGGAGTCAAACCAAGCTGGTCTGAGCTGCACCCTTTCCTGTGGATTGGGCGGATGCAGTCCGTCCAAGGTAGCGGTGAGTGGCTATGGTGACAGCCCGGGTTATTCGGGCCATCCACGCCAGTCCGCTAGTACCGATACCCGGCGCTCGTGGTTTAGGAGTCCTCGGACTCCGCGGACCGCCCCATGAATAAAGAGAAAATACAACCAAAAAAAGAAAACATAAAACAAAACGTGAAAAACATGCAAAAGTCAGAAATAAAGAACCCGTCACCCACCCCCGGGGGGGGGGGGGGGACCCCCCACCCCCCCAGCAGCTGCCGTGGTACAAGTTGGGGCTTGAGGTCGTCAGGCCATGAGGTGGGTTCCTGGCGCCAAGCGCTGTCCTCGTTTATGTCACTGCTCCCCGCATGGCTAGCCTGCTAGGCCCGCGGTGTCAATATGGCTCGTGCTGCAGCTCACCAGGCCCTCAACAGGCTAGGAGAGGCCCGCGGCGCTTCGCTAGGTTGGCACCCGGCAGGCGGGGTACGTGAGCGGTTAATGGTGGCGGTTCAGTCCAGCGCTAGTCCCGGCTGCAGTTCAGCGTTGCGCACACCCCGCATGGCCTAGCCTGCTAGCCCGCGGGGTTAATCTGGCTTGTGCCGCATGCTTCACCGGGCTTCACGGGCAAGGTGGGGCGCGCAGCGCTTCGCAAGGTTGGCCCCCGCTCACGCGGGGTTCCGTGTGCGGTTACTGGTGGCGTTCGTTCCAGCGCTAGTTCCGCTACGGTCAGCTGCTTCGGCACACCAAGCATGGCTAGCATGCTCAGGCCCCGCGGGGTTTTATCTGGCCGTTTGCAGCTTTACCAGGCCTTAACGGGCTAGGTGGGGCGGCAGCGCTTCGCCAGGTTGGCCCCGCTCACGCGGGGTTCCGTGTGCGGTTACTGGTGCGCGTTCGTCCAGCGCTAGTTCCCGCTACGGTTCCGCCTTACGGTGCACCCCATGGGTGTTTCCGTTTCGGCGCCCTCGTGTGGTAGCCTTCGGGCTTACCTCCAAGGGGGACTCGGTGCAGGGCGCAGCTGCCATTTTAGGGCGCGATGCGTTGCCCGTGATGAGACTATGTCGCTATAGTCTTCTACGCGGGTTTGTATAGTCGTGGACTACCGGACTTTAGGGGGTGTCTCCCCGCCGTGGGCGTGGAGTACTCCTCCCTTTTATAGGGTCTCACCTCTCGGAGGTTGGGTTGATTGGATACCATTCAATCCTCTATGCCGGGTCTCTCCGTAGGGTGGCGCTGCATGTGGGGCCGTTATCCGCCGTTCATCCGGCGTTGATTCAGGGTGGGCCGTTTATCCGCCGTTGTTGGAGTGGATTTCCGGGCTTATACCACAGCATCTGGTCTTCTCCTCTTAGGGGGCTGTTGCTCGGGTGGTGTTTGTTCCACCTTCCCTGGTGTTGGACTTCAGCTCTCGGCGCCGCGATCCTGTTTTGTTGGGTGTGCTGGTGTCCCTTTTTTTTTTTGTTTGTGGGGTGTAGGTGTCTCGGTGGTTTTCTCTTGGGTCTACTCAGTCTGCTCTTTGGCGGGGCTCCTACGGGGTGGCCTAGCTTGAGCGGCTTCACCCTCGGCTGGCATGTCGCCTGGCCTTGGCATGGAAGCCCTCTCAGCCTTGGGTAGTCCCTGGGGTTACCGCCGTCCATGCTCTGACGTTGCTCTAGCTTCGGCATGCAGGGTCCCCTACGGGGGTGCTCTTGCCCTGCCTTGGTGGGCCTAGCCAGCCTCGGCCTGGGTATGGGGCGCAGCCTGCCGTGCTATGGCTTGCAACTTTGTCGAGATCCAGACATTAGCCTTTATCGCACCGGTTCCCGGATTCCATGGGCTTTCAGCTCTGGTCGCCGGCGCTTCCGTCGCTGCCTTCGTTGGCGGCTGGACTGTGCTGCCCCGGTAGCCTGGCTCCTTAGTGGTGCTAGTCCGGGCCCGTTCAGTGTGCACCATGGGGACTTGAGGCCTCTGGTCTCTGCCAGTTAGGCGCTGGGCAATTTAGGAATTGGCTGTCCTGGCTCTTAGGCTCTGGCTGTTAGGCTTACTGCTACTAGCCTGGTCCGGTCTCCCTCGGGGAGCTGGGACTCTAGCTATGATGCAGCTTAGCTGCTCCTCTCCTGGGGGTCAGCGGGGCCTAGCGCCGCTTCCGAGTCGGGCGTAGTGACAGTTGCAGTCTTGCGTTAGTCTCTGTTCCCCTGGGGTCTAGACCATGTCTATAGCCTTGCTTGATACTGGTCTTTGTGTCTTTAGCCCCTGGACTTCCTTGGGGAGGTGTTGCCTATAGCATGCGGTCTTTGACTAAAACCTTGGCGTAGGCCTTGGGGCTTTCATAGTCTAGCTTGCTTCCGACTTAGGGACCCTTCATCTCCATTCGGGGTAGCTGGCCCGGGTTCTTCCCACGCAGCTTGGATGGGCCCTGTCGGGCATGGCTGGCCTAGGGGCATGATTGCACTGCTGCTTGGTGTTAGTACCTTGGCCCCCTTCGGGGTTTATGACGGCCTATAGCCTTGCTGGTCTGCGTGGCCCTCCAGGGGTTAGATGGGACGGCTCAGGGCTGGGTAGGGGCTATATGTCCTCTCCCTTGGCATTACACCCGTTTGGGGAAACCTGATCATGCGCGTGGTGTTCCTTCCTTGCCCTCTGTCCTCACTTGTGCGGGCGCGAGACCTCGGGGGACTACATGACGGCTGGTGCCCTAGGGGCCTAGCCTGCAGGCTCTTGCCGGTCTCGGGTTTGGTCATTCAGTTCTTGACGCTGATGCTAGGGTTCCCTCATTGGGGCTTTCCCACCAGGTGGATGCCCTCGCCCCCTATGGGCTCTGTTCGTCCTGCACGCGTGGTGTTTCGCTCTTTGCCTAACCTGACCTGTGCTCCCAGGCCTAACTCCTAGCCTTGAGGTCTTTCGACTTCGCCTGGGCTCCGCCTAACTGTTGGGTCGGTGTCTTGACCGTGGTCCCTTCTCCCGTTTGTTAGGGAGGTAGGGGCTGGATTGACAGTTCACGCACATTCCTTTGGCTCCAAGCTGACTACCCTGGTCCGTTGTCTCAAGGGGGGGAACTGGATGCGGGTTTTAGGTAAGCTCGGACGATGGGGCCCCCTAGTTGGGGCTACGTCGTTACGGGCTTAGCGTCGGGCTTGTCTCCGGCCTCTAGCGTTGGGGCTCGTACGGGCCTAGCGTTGGGGCTCGTCGGGCCTAGCGCGGTTTCCGGGCTTCGGGCAGGGGTGTGCTCCCGATTCGTCGGGGGCGGTCTTAGGGGGTTCCCCCCCCTCCAGCGGTTTTCAGGCTTCCATTGTTCGATCTCTTCACTTGGGGTTTCTTGCCCACGGGTGAACTTCTGGCCTAGAGGGATTCCCCGCGACGGGGGATTCCCTTGTTGGGGGTTCTCCGAACTAGCCTTCCTGGCGGCTTCTCAGTATTCCTGGCAGTTGGCTTGGTCTTGTCTTCACGCCGTGTGCGACTGGATCGTGTGCCTTTTCCCCTAGTACCTCAGTGTAGGCCAATGGGCGAAGTCAGTCGCCCCGGCGGGTTGCTCTGGTTCCTTGTCCTTTCTAACGCAACTCGTGAGACTCCCACTTTGCAATGGTCCGAGCTGGTGTACTGTTACCCATCATCCCGTATCCTGCCGGGCGTTATGTTTACCTGCCAATCGCTAGTACAGTGTCTGTTGACTGATGCTTTTTAGCTCCCTCGTTTGGGAGCCTTCTACGCTTCCTTTTTTTTTTGGTCGGGACCACCCCGGGGAAAAAAATTTTTTTGGGGCGTGTTGGGGGGGGGGGGGGTACTCCGGGGCCGTTAACAACCCAAGTTGGTGGAGGACCGCTCTCTCAATGTCTGACGTCTCGAGTTTGGTGGTGAGTGGATACTCCCTTTTTCTCGACCGTGTGATCTTATTCGTATCTCGCCCGTTCGCGGTAGCACCTTCCGTGGTGGCTCTCTGTCACTCTCTTTTCCTCGGGAGATTTTGGGGTCGAAGCCGCTGTGCTGTCCACGGGCTTCTTCTTGGTTGGCATCCTTTGGCCGTAGCCGGTGTTCGGCTAAGTGGATTCTTGTTGCTCATCGATACGGTTTTGTCGTTTGGTCCAGAAGTTCCGCATGGTAGGTTCATTCTGTCCTTCTACGACTTTTGTCACCTGCTCTCTGCGGACAGTCGCCACTGGTTTAGCTTCTGCGCGGCTTCCCCGAGAAGTTAGTGAGCTCTCGACCGTGGTTACGCCTCTGGGGGCTCGACTCGTGTTTCTGAGCCAGAGATAGCCTCTGGGTTCTCCCTCTGGTAGACTTCTCGGTGGTTTACCCATTCTGTCTACCTTTTGGACAAGGTTTGACGCTGGTTGCCCAATCTGGGGGAGTGCTAGTTTATTATTATCTAGATTGGATGATCTTAGGGTTGCCCGGTGCTGGTGCCGCGGCTTCCGGTAGTGCGGAGGCTGCCTCGTTTTTTCTCGGTGGTTCTGTCTACCTCCGAGTCGAGGCCGATAGGTCCTCCCTTCCCTGGCTGTGACAAGCCTGAGGTGGATTTTTCGATTTATTTGAGGCTTTGTTAGGGTTCTTTTCCCCGGGGAGTGTCCGTTGTTGGATCTTTCGGATCGACTAGCTACAGCCCCCCACAGTAACGGTGTTTGGTGCGTCCTTCGGTAACGTTCGGCTCGTTCCATTGACTTCTGTAAGGCGTCTGTTCCTGACCCGAAAAGCTAGCTCCCTCTTGGGTCTGAGTTCTATCGGGGTCTTCTTGCGAAGCCCCCAATTATCCTTTGGGTGCGGCGTCGTTCTAGCACTCGCCTTTATACCCTTTAGGGTCACCCTTTCCCGGATGAATTAGCTCGGAGAATTCTTTCTCATTGTTAGGCTTCTTCATTCAGGGTTCAGGGGTTGGGACTTATCTGCTCAGCCACTTCCCACGGTGCCGGGGCCTTTTTGCCTTTCAGTCAGTCTCTCAACCTGTATCTCCCCCGGGTCTCTCCACGTTGGGTCATCTGTGGTGTTCTGATCGGTCCCCTCTCAAGGGGGCCCGCTCCTGGTTTTGAATCCGCCTTGCAGCGGCGGTGATTCTGGCCCTTTTTAGGGCCTACGTCGCATTACCATTCTCCTTCAGAGTTCTTCCTTTTGCTATTCCTTAGGCTTGGTATTTCTCTGCGGTTCTCGGCTCTGGCTCTTTCCAAAAAATTTGGCTAGGTCATTTAAACACATTATAAGTCTAAGGGTCCTGTTACCACCCTTGTGACTTCCACGGCTAGGTGAGTATGCTCTGACTTTTGGAATCTAGATTACAGGTGTTTTTGTGCTATGGTGCTTTGGTCAACCTTTGACTGCATCCTATCGCCTCTCTCTCTCTGAGATATTCATGATCCACTCCGATAAGTGTGTAGTCTGGTGTTGCATTGAAATTTATTCATTCAACGGGTGGTTAGGTTTATTAATGCATATTTTCAGTCAACTTGGTTGTAAAGGAAATCAGTTCAGTGTATGTTTATGTCAAAACACATTGTGTTTATAAAATCATATAACTGAAGCTGATTTCCTTTCCAATGTGACTTCCCGCTTCCAGGCCCGCCACACAGCATGTATGGGATGTGTGCGTCGTGTGGGCTATGGGGCCCAAAAAAGGGAAGTTGGGGAAGAGTCTGGTCGACAGGGGTGACCTGGGGTCACTGTCGAGACCATTTTTCTTTTAGGGGTGAAAAAATGTATTTGGGGGCCCTTTCACTTCTCAGAAGGAAAAAAATGCATATATTTCAGTCAATCATTGGAAAGGAAATCAGGCTTCAGTTATATGATTTATAAAACATAATGTGTTTTTGAATATTTTCTTGCAAACTGCTAGAATTTGTCACTTTCTAAAAAGTGCCCCGTCTTATAAATCATTTTGCAATGGGTGAGTTTGGTAATGGGTATTCAACCTAAGACAGAGAATGATTCATTTTCTCCCATTTCTGCAGTCTTGGGAACACCCTTCTGCTTAGGAAAGCATCATACCAGGATTCGTTGCAGAGTTCAAAAGGGGGTTAAATTGTTTTTTTGGGCGGCCAGTCCATCAGCATGCTAAATAAGATAACTGCGTTAATGTCTAGTTTAACCTTGACTAAAAAAAGTTTCACACATTTAGGAGAGAACAGGGCCATTTCTTGGTTTCATTGTAAGGCTTCATTACACCGTATTGCCAACAAGCTGAAAAAAAGGGTGAACGGAGTCGTCGTAATCTTACATATTATGAACATGTTGTTTTGTAACCTTTGCTAAATGCAGGGCAAGACAGCTGCACCCTGTGTACGTTCTTTGGATGAGTGATTCCATCGCTAAATCTCGTGGTGGCAACATTGGTGATGCTGGAGGTGCTTTCAGACAAGTCATCAACCACGGTTCTAACAGAAATGGAGGCATGGGCTCAAGAATGTTTTTATCATTGGTTGGCAAAAACATGGTATGCATAATATATGTGTAGATTTTAGATGTATTTTTAGTTCTTTGGGGTTTGTATCTCTTAAGTATGTTGAATTGTTTTAGAGCGCAAAGGTATACTTTGTACGGCCTGAACTATAGGGTGATGATGCTTCACGCAGTGTTAAAGGAAATATGTCAGATTTTTGTTCAAGCTCAGTTTGACTTACATTCATAAATTATTGTACTACATCACAAATTCCCGAAAAAATAATACAATTGATGTAGTGTAAAATTAACAAAATAGAGGCATTTTATTGTTGCTTTTTTGAAATACGAAGAAACGGGCGGATTTGGCGCCATTCATTGATCAACAGCGCCCAATTTTGCTTCCTCGGGGACGTCAAAGTGATGACCAAAAAATCGTGTTGACTCAATTGTTATTGCTGACACTGTAATATTGATGGAAGTAATAATAAACTTAGAAAAAAAAGTTACAGAATGACATATTTGTTTTTCCCAATTTCGTTGTGTGTAATATTATTGAAGTGGAAACACTGCGATATGATGGTTACAACGACGGAAAATTAGGATGTCAATCACTTTGACGTCACCATTGCCTGCGATGTGGATTGTCGGAATCGTTTTCGAGTAAGCTATTGGCGGAACAATTTAAAAGGGCAAAATACTCAACAAAGTGGACAAATTTCAACTATTTTGATTTATATGTCAATCTACGTTACTTAAGCTTCATCCATACCAAATTTTCCAAATATTCAGATAATGACATATTTCCTTAACGATGCGATCCCAGGAAGCCACAGCTGTAATCGCGAGAACACAAAGTCGGCGTCGCATACAACAAACACCACCATAACGCTGCGCCAAAAGCCTATTAACATCCACTTCTTAGTTCAGGGCCGGACGAAGGATAGCTAGATTGTAACTCAACAATGATCAAGATACGGGTAAGCATTTCTTCTGATAATTGACCCATTATTCATCCCAAAGATGTGATTGTTGTGCTGGAAAAGCACATCGTCAGCTTCTAAAATTGACAGATCTTAAGAATAAGTGCCATTGTTTTTTCTTACAAGGGCCGGAGATTGTTGATTCCGCCATCCTGGCCAGGCAGTCCTGGATCAGCTTATTAGCATTCCACTGGCCAGATTGGAAGCACTCGTATCTCTACCTCACCGCTAACCTTAGAAAGTCACCTGTGTCTCAGGTAAAATATGGGAGCTAATGGGAGAAAAAATATAGTAGCTTATTTATGAATTACCTAAGTTAGTATCATAATAAACCACAAGATTGGATGAAATGAATCCATCTGAACACTTTTAAGTTACGCCAATTGAGGCTATATTTGGCTTAGGAAGAAGGTAATTATTTGCTTGAGCAGCATTGGTTGCAATTATTCCCAGTGCCATTAATGTCATTCCCCTCACTTCCACACATCCTTTTGTGTGTTTGGTTTAAAAGTTGCTGGATGGTGTACACGTTTAAACGTGTAGGAACTGAAGGGTCACTGCGTGTTTTAGAAAATTCCCTACACGTTTACACGTCAGTAAAAATACTTTTTTTCAGTATTATTTAATTGCTGAAGTCAAATTTTTAACCAAAATTTACCCACCATTAAGTATTTAAAGTTCCAATGCTGGCTTCTCAAAATGGTTTCCGTCTTTATGGAACATGAAAATCCCCAGTTTACCACGTTTCTTTGTAAGTGCGAGTGTAGTCTGTGTTAAGTAATACAGTAACACGGTCTCTGTGGAAAGATAAAACTACCGTGTTAATATCAGCTAAAGGGACCAACTTAGTAACAAATATGGAGTGCCAATAGTGATTTTGTGTTGGGGTCCTGGGGATATTTTTATTGTCCCGGCCGAACGAGTTCGGAACAGGACTATAAAATAGCAGCGTCCTTCCGTCAGTCTGTGATAAAAATGTTAACCAACCCTGTTGTCAAACGCTTTATTTTCCTGGAGTCCGTAAGGAAGGGCGACAATGATGCAACTTGTGGAAATAAGCGGGTTGAATGAATTCTTGACCTAAATTAGATTTTGGTTTGGGCGTAAAAATATGCTAATTAAGTTCTAATTTGCATAATTTAATGAAAATTTTTTCCTGTCACAGGGCTTGGTACAAGTTTTCTGAGTTCTGTAAGGCTATAATGCGGTACCTTGGTGGAAGAACGGGCCTAAGAGTCTCAACCTGATTAGATTTTGGGCATATTTCGGGCAAATTGAGTATGCAACTGACTATTGATATGCAAAATCAGCGTAATTGCTATATTTTCCAAACGGTACAGGTTGGATACTCAATTCCTGCGCTGCCAATGAAAGAATATCATGGGGCACTCTTTTTTTTGCAATATAAGTATGTGATATATGCGGCATAGGTATGCACATTAGCTAATTAAATATGCATAATGGCTTGTATCCTCGAAACGGTACGTCGGATAGACAAAATTCCTTAGGCTACATGGGACTACTATGTCATGGGGAGGGGATGGGGTGATTTTGGGGAGGGGGTGAGGTGTTTGGGGGTGTTTTTTGCTTTTTTAAATTTTTGGGGGTTGGTGTGTTGGGAAGTGGTTGGGTGTTTAGTTGATTTTTGTTGAGTTGTTTTGGTGTTGACAGGGTATTGGGGATGGTTGTGTTGCAGGGTGTTTTAGGGAGAGGTGGGGTTGCATGTTGTTGGGAGGGGCATGCATGTTTGGTTGGAGGGGGTTTTTCCAGGGTGTTGGGGAGGGAGGGTTGGTGTTGCGGTGTTGGGAGGGAGTGGCGTGTTGGAGAAGGGGAGGCGTATTGGGGTGGGGTAGGGGTTGCGGGGGTTGGTGGTGTTGCAGAGGTTGGGATGTTCAGAGTTGTTGTGGGATGAGGTGGGGTATGGGGGGTGGGGTGTTGTGGGGTGTTGGGGAGTTGTGGGCTGTTGGGGTAGGGGGTGGTGTTGCGGGTGTTGGGAAGGGGGGTGGGGTTTTTGCGGGTGTTGGGGATGGGTGGGGTTTTGCGGTGGTATTGGGGAGGGTGGGGTGTTGTAGTTTTGCATTTATCTCATGTTATGAGCGCGACATTCGCGGGGACATTTTTAACGCATCGGCTTAAAACGAGTTCGCTTGTTTGATTAAAACATAACATAGGTAAGTCCAAACAACATTTTATAGTTCAAGATGAATATATGATCAAAATGCAAAGCCTGGTAACCGATTACGAACGATATTAATGGCACTAGAATTGCACTTGCTAGAATGCCAAATTCGGCAGTCATTATGACCGTGTACTCGTTTAAACGAACAAAATTACTGATCATGTAACGGAGTCGGAACTTAAACGGTAACTCCCAGCTCTATTTAAACTTCAGACGATTTTGTTTAAGATCTTGGATTTGTAATTCAAATTGAAAGGTATTCCTGATACTACACCTTTATATCTGTTCATCTTATTTAATTTAGGTAACCTTGAGAAAGATATTTCAAAAATTTAGTTGATCTAAATGGTGCATTTTGATGGTTATGAAGAAAAATGTGGCCTATCCTCACTGTGCCCCGTAGGCCCACTGTGTTTTAATTTCGTCCCCTTTACAGAGAGAAAAGTATCAAAAATTACAAATTTCTTCCAGGTAAGATTGATTCATAATGTAAGATTAGGTCCACTTTCTATTCTTATGCTAACATTCAGATGTAACAATCTCAACTTTGTAGGCAAGTTGAAGGAATGATTCTGTGGATCATGAAATCCCCTTTACAACTTTTAAGAATAGAAGTGATCTTGCCACTTCACTGCATATCTTTTGTATTAAATTTTTTGTCAGGAAGTTGACTTAACCTACCTAGCCAAGGTACCCCGGTTTCAGTGGAGCAATCTGACAGAAATCTGCCAGCGAGCCTGTAAAACTTGCAATCAGAGAGAGCATAGAGACAGACTCCGCAGAAAGATAACGTATGACAACCCAGACTTATAATTGTAAATGTCTGACTGCTATTCAATGAGTAATCTGAAGAAAATAAATTGGCAATCGTACATGTTACTTAGAGTGTCATTGCTTTTGTTATTGCACAGAAAATCACGTATGCCGTTTACATGGGACACAACATTTTATGTAATCCCCTATGTCTGTTTCTCTTCAATTTGTTGGCAGTGATGCCTACTTAGATGCAGATTGTCCTGTTAGTGCCTGTTTCATACTGGGCTTTTTTCTTCACGCATTTAATTTGACCTGTACCCATAGTTTGATCACGATGTAATTACAAAAGTAATTTACTGACTTGCATCACTGCCTAGAAAAAGTGAAATAGAGTTAGAGAATAAAGGTATGATTTGGGAACCTGTACTCTCTTACGACGAATTGAACCCCAAGCGATACCATTATTTTTACGTGGAAGAACGAGGCCGGAGGCCGATTTCTGTCCACGCAAAATAATGGTGTCGCCGGTTCATTCGCTAAGAGAGTACCAGGTTCCCAAAATCAATACCTTTATTCTCATTTCTTCCAACAGCTTTATCATTTAAGGTATCTTTAACAACCCAATTTTCGACGATGCTTTACTGGCTTAAATACAACAAGAAAGAACTGCCACCACACCCAGTGGACAACACTCGACACAAACCCGTTGACCGCAATGATCATATGCAACGAGACGCAAGTTGGCAAGGCCGCGCGCGAACGTAGCCAAACACGGTATGACGTCGCCGCTTCAACCTAAAAATAAGTCATACGAGTGCCTGTACTACCTGGGTTCAATCATGTGAATTGAACCCGGGACATCAGCAGTGAAATTGCTTACATTTCCACAGCTGTTTAAGAATATGCGATAACTTGCATTATATATATTTAGAACTGTTTATCTTTTAAATTTCCATTAAAAGAATGAAGTTGCATAAACTCATTTGGTGCTTTTGATGTAATTGAATAACAGTGGCTATGATTCAAGTCTAGATCTGGTTTACTCAGTAAATGAAAAAGAATAACTAAATAATTGTTTCGTGGAAAGAATTCATAATAATGCCCCATTGTTGGGTTCTATGATATGCCCCTTGTATGGGTTTGGCACTGCTTTTTACAAGTCAAACAATTGTCACAAAAAGACTAGGATAGAAACAATACAATAGAAGCAGAAAGGAGAGCCAGGAGATCAACAGGGGAGACAGCAAAAGAATAGTGGGAGTAGTAGTACTGTATGTTTCTTTAAAGTTGGGGCCAAAGCCAAAAATATCGTATTCGCACGGGACGGAATTTGATTTATCGCATTTTCTTTTGCAAGCACCTTTTCACCATTTGCATGTGGGTAAATGTTGATGTTCTACGTAAGCAAGCAACTCACAGACTACATTCAGGCACAAATTGAAGAACCCAAGATCAACATGTCGCCATGGTAACATATATTAAATGGCGCGACGGGACGGATCGATAGATTGCATGGTGAATTTTGAAATTGGACATTTTGCTTAATTATTATCAAAATTTATAGAGGTAAGTGAAATTTTAAACATCAATTTATTAAGTTCATCTATCATGCTATTAATATCATAGAAATGTTGGATCTTAGCTTTTACTAATTAGCAGATACGCACCTTTTACTAACGACATGTCTGTGCTACGGGACTGGACAATTTCCTCCCCCCTCCTGCCGGTCCAATTAATTTGGCAATAATCCACCTTTTTCATAATAATTGCTGTTTACCTCCATTTGAGTGAAGCCAAAACACATTAAAGCAACATACCATATTCATAACCCTTTGGTTTGCTTAAAATTAACCATTTTAAATAGTCCTTAACCCATGTTCGTGCATGTGTTTGGGGCGTTTGCATACCTAACTACAAATACAACATAATGAAGGCAGTTTTACTGGTAAAAGTCAAACGTTTCAATTTCAAACTACAAAAAAACTCACCATGTGTATCTACATGTATTATTTAAGGAATATACCTGTTTTCTCTTTAACTGCATGCAAGAGTTAATGTACTTTCAGTTACATTTCACATGCAAACTTTGCTCCAAAGAAATTGAATGTATTAATGATCCTCTTTCACCGATAAGACAAATCACTCAATATACAATCAATTTGCCAGCAATTGTTCTTTGTTCTATGTAAATGAGTGCAGCTAACTCATAGATAGTGAAAGCAGCACGATGAAACCTGAAAAAGCAAGTAAAGGGCCCAAAACGGACTGAAAATTAATAAGTTGCAGAATGTTGAGTAGTCCATTTCCTGAAATCAGGAAATTTTCCTTTCCGGAAAATTTACATCCCTGCATTTTTACAACTTCTCTACATTTAAATAACAATCTTTGTTACTTGTAATTTATTAACATTAAACAAGTTCAAGAACAAACTAGTTTAGAGAAAAGTCATGAAAATAATACAAAGGTTGTAGCATTGTATTTGGATTTTCACCCACATGTGAACATTGTGGACTTTCTTATCTCCCTCCCCCAAAATCAGTGTGAAATGGCTTTCCATTTTTAGATAGTGGTTATAACGTGCCCTGAAGGTTGAAGCAACTTCCCTCAGGTATATATGATAGTATTTCAAGCTGGATACATGTACGTACATGTGAATTATACAATATAACTATTTAAAGCATGTTTTTGTAATCATTTTCTTTTTTTAAATTGGGTCTTTTTTTATTTTTAATGTGTAAAATGAAGTGTTCAAAGCATTTTATTGCTTAGTCAAACATAAGGGGCTGATATGTTTGATACAAAAAACTTTTTCCTACATAGCAGCAAGCGTACTTTTTTTCTGTATGTTCATTAGCAAATTTCCGTCCCGTCGCACTTGATTCGGTCCGCTTCCTGAAAAAGACACACTGCTATAGTTTTAAGGAGAATATTGGAAATGATTTTATTGTTTTTTGTTACCATTACAATTGCAACAATATTTGTAGTTTTGAAAGTTCATTCATTTGAATATTTTTTAAGCCCTCGAAAATAAAAAACATCGCCTCAAAATGTGACGTGAATGGAATTTAACCTCTTTTATTCTGTTTTTTTCCTACTTTTTAAAACAGCTTTGAGAATTTTTTTTTTAATGTTTTGATTTTGTGATCAAAGGCATATTAAAATGCAAACAGACATTTGTTATCTCTTTTAGTATTACGAATAATCTCAATTTTTTTTTCAAATTCCGGCGCACTAAAGAGGGCCCTTTTTATCTTTGTTGCCTTTATTTCAATAACGATGCTGTATCGCATAAAATTTTTTGGTTTCATAAGGCTTTGGTAGTACCCTTTGTAGCCATGGTTGTAAATTACTTCAATAGCAGACTTGGATTTTTTAGTTTGGTGATACCATTTTGGCTGTTGGCCCTTTGTAAAACCCTCAATTGTAACACTTGTTGTTTCCTTATGACTGTATCAGGAACCGCCATTAAGATGACGCCAGTTACCTGAGATTACCAAGACTTCACTTTGAGGAAGCAATGAAGTTTGCTCGTCGTTCTGTCAGTGACAATTACATCAGGAAGTATGAGATGTTTGCACAAACCCTTCCAACAAGCCGGGTTGGTGGCATTTCAGGTAAGGCTCTTTTGAGTTTAATATATATGAAACGTAACGCATTTGTATATAATATGATGAGCATGAAAAGTCAAACAAATTGTGTTGTGAACTCACTTGGTAAACGTGCTTGAAATGAGATTGGGGGGGGGGGGGGGGGGGGGGGGATCATTATTGCAAGAAGAAATTGATTTAATGTATATCGTCCTGCTGAAGTATGAAGTACAAAGCACACTACACCCAGACCCCTACCCGCCTTTCAGTTGCAGTGATGCTTGTGCTTTAACTCCACGTATGCTGAAAGTTGAAATGTATCCGCCCGCCTTGTTACTCTGTACTTGGAGCTGGACAGAATATATGGGGGTGCGTATTGCAAGTATTTGTGGCTAAGAACATGATGCATGTCAGTTTTGTAGTGGATACTGAAAACTCTTTTTTTCTTTTTTCAAATCTACCCTTGTCCGTAATAAATGCACAAATATTGTCTGAAAAGTACAAAAATCTTGCTACCCTACCACGGACAGTAACCATCAATAATATGTTATATTGCTGGCAAATTTGCAGACCTGAACAAATGGTGCCAAACTTACCTGGTATGTGGTCAAATTAACGTGAAGATACCTTTGTAGAAGTGCAGATTTAAAAGAAATAATATAATTCCACGGGAACGAGTATGATCGAGAACCAAATTCACATAAAGCACAGCCACCATGAATGAGCCTGACAACTGGGATCGAACCTGGATTTCATTGGTGAAAAGGTGAAGGAAGATCCCGCTGCGCCACCCGTTCCCCCCCCAAAGGGCAAATGACTTCTGCTCTTGTTAAAATGCTTTAAACAGACCAATTAGTGGGCTGGTATGCTCTTAAGTATGCAGCCAAGATTGCCAACCATGGTTGATGAATGTTATGCGTATTCAAACATTGAAATCTTTTTAATGGAGCCTGCAACGTCGTATTTTGGCTGTCCTCCGGATGTTACTTACTGGCTATGGATTGCAGTGGAAATTAAGTTGAACCAATGACCTATATAAATTCCCACTTATCAAAGTTTTCTCCGGGGATGTTTATTGTCCCCGCCGAACGATTCGGAAACGGGGACTATGAAAATTGATCATCGTCCCGTATCGTCCGTACCGTAGCCTCTTGACCTTCCTGTAAGCAAATCTTAATTACACTCGTCTGTGACAAAATGTTAACCCATGTTGTATACCATTTATCTGGATTCCGTAAGGGCGACAATGATGTAACTTGGTTGGACAAGCAGCGGGTTGACACAATTCTCGACCTATTCGATGTGGGTCCGGTAAAATATAATTAGTATCTAAATTTGCATAATTTAAGGAGATTTTCCTGCAAGGCCTGTTTTACAAGTTTCTGGAGTTCCGTCAGGCGTATAATGATGTAAACTTGGTGGATGGAAGTGGACTGAAGAGTTTCTTGGCCTGATTATATTTTGGGCGTATTTTCGGCGCATATTGATTATGCAAATGAGCTAAATTAAATATGCAAAAATCAGCGTTATTGCTATATTTGTTAAAACTGTACATTGGATACTCAAAATTCCTGCGCTGGATAATGCCTATCATGGTGCCCATCTTTTTTGCAATTTGAAAGTATGTGAATATATGTAGCTATGGTATTCAAATGAGCTTAATTAAATATGCGTGTGCTGTATTCTCTGAAACTGTACATCGTATAGGCAAAATTCCTCCGCCACATGAGACTGCTATGCCTATGGGGAGGGGGTGATGTGTTGGGGAGGGGTGGGGTGTTGGGGAGGGGGTTGGGCGTTGGGGAGGGGTTGGTTGTTGGGAGGATGGTGTTGGGAGGGGGTGTTTGGGGGAGGGTGTGGGGTGTTGCCAAGGTGTTGGGGAGGGGTTGGGGTATTGCTGGGTGTTGGGGAGGGGGTTGGGTATGTCTGGTTGGTGGAGGTGGTGGGGTGTTGCAATGTGTTGGGGAGGGGGTTGGAGTGTTGGGGAGGGGGTGGGATGTTGCATGATGTGCGGAGCGATGAGGGTGTGGCGGTGTTGTGGAGGGGAAATGGCGGGGTGGCGGGGTGTTGGGAAAGGGTAGGCGTGTTTTAGGGTATTGGTGTAGTGGTTGTGGTATTGAGGGTGGTAAGGATGGGTGGGGTGTTGTGGGGGTGTTGGGGATGAGGTGGGGTGTTGGGGAGTTGTGGGGGTGTTGGGAGGAGGGCGTGGGGTTTTGTGCGGTGTTTGTGGAGGTGGTGGAGTGTTTGCGGGTGGGTGGGGGGGTGGGGGGTGTGATGGGTGGGGTTGTTGTGTGGGGGGTGTATGGGGGTATTGGGGGAGAGGGGTAGGGTGTGCAAGTTGCATATTTAATCACATGTTAGTGATCGCAACATTTCGGCGGGGACATATTTTAAACGCATCTCGTAAATACTCGTTCGCCTTGTTATAAGACTATGGTAAATGCACTAATTAGTTTTTAGTTGTGATGCTTTAAATTTATTTGAGATAGTGAATATGGAATGCTCTGTCGCATTTTCCATGGTGTGTTACTGGTAATATGGACATCTGAAGAATGCAAATTTGGACATATATGTATTTGATACATGTCTAACTGTAAAAGAGGAGTTTATACCTTTAATATAAACTACTTGTACTAATAATTTTTCTATTTCTTTCTTTACCAATTCCCGAACATTCTGGGTGCCCACTGGTGTCAGGTTCCACTGGAAGAGGAAATTCAATACAATAATTTTGTATGGAGATGGTGATGCGGTATGAGGACCTCTACAACTAAACGGAATGAAAGACATCTAAAGGCCCAGTTATTACATACCTTGGGGTGTGCAAGGCCATCTTAAACTTTGTACTTGAGTTAACAATCATTGCTGTACCGAGAATGTCATCATTATTCTTTGTCATTTGGATTATAAAAACTTGCACTCATTTCCCATGGGTTCAAGTGTTGAGTTTGACTTTCATACAGAGTTGATGAAACACAATGGTCATTTAACGGGAGAGAGGAAGGTATGAGCATGCATTGCACGCTTGGTCCTAATGAAAACGAAATCGTAAATGTAAATTCACAGTAACTGGAGTTTTAATCCAAACGGAAGGAAACTGCAAATGGAAATAAAATTGAGGTAACATTTATTTATTAGCTTGTTTAGCTATTTTATAGTAAAGGGGATATCAAAACATGACCTCTGAGGTCATGGTTTCAAGGTCATCTTTTTTGTTTATACAAGTCATGATGTTTAGTTTTCCTCAATTTGACATTCTTAACAGCTGTGAAAATGTAGCATTTCATTGGCGGATGCCCGGTTCCAATTCGTTTAATTGAACCCATGGATACGCGCTGCGTATTGAGTTATTTTTAGGTTGAATGCCTCGCTCATTCCGCTTTTTGGCTACATTCGCGTGCTCTTGCCAACGTTGCGTCTCGATGCGTATGATCGTTGCGTTGCAGCGAGTTGTTCGATTGTTTTCAGCTGGGTGATGGCAGTCCTTTTCTTGTCTTTCGTATTTAAGGCTGTAAGTATCGCGAAATTTGGGTTCAGGATGACTAAATGATACTTGCTGTTTAAGAATGAGAATAAAGGTAATGATTTTGGGAACCGGTACTCTTCTTTACGACGATTGACCCGGCTACACCATGATTTTTTTGCGTGGAAGAACTCGGCCCTTCGGCTCGTTCTTCCACTTAAAATAAATGGTATCGCCTTGGGTTCAATTCGATCTTAAAGAGAGTACCGTTCCCAAAATCATACTTTAATTCTCTAAGTTTGTAGAAAACAATTTGACAATGATTATTTCATGAAGCGTGGTTTGCTTATTTACTACATGCCATGTGAACAGTCTTGTTATTTGTTAAATAGGGTTAATTTAATATCTTCATGGGCAGTCATAATCTTAGTCACATAGTGTATTATAAACTGTTGAAAATTCTCACATTATTATCAAGGAAAGGCTACATACAAAGCTTTCGCATCTGGCACTGGATGAAAATTAAGCATAAACTATCATTTTCTTGTACACACCCATGCATTCACACAATATACAGGGGATGGCAATTGTTGCAAGCATTGCATAACAGTTCTGTCAAGCCAGAAACTGCCTGTTTTCACGGAACTAAAATGTAAAAAGTGAATTATTTGTCTACTTTCGAGACAATATTTCTAAATTGGCAGGAGGTTTTGCATACCAACCAGCACCTGAGAATTGTGAATATATTACACATTAACATTGGATAGTTTACAGTATATAGATTTGCAGGTTCTTGGCGTGCGCATTCCGGTAGTATGATGTGAGTGACAGGGTTTCAATATTATATTATACAAGTATTGTCATCTACTTTCATGTGTCCAATGTACAGATAAAAATCTTAAATGTGTTTAGTTTTTAAAAAAAAATGTGTTGAAATATGTCCTTACTCGAACTAAGAACCTTTTGCATACACAGTGGTTTTAACCATACCCAATATCTTTGCTTGTTCCAAGGGTCCATTCACCTTCAGTTTTCAGAATGGAAAGTGGATTTTTTTTTGGGGGGGGGAGGATGTAAAAATAATTTTTGGTACCAGACCAAATTCAGTCTGGGTAAAGAATAATCAAATCACGTTTCCCCAACTTGCAGAAGCAAAAGGTCACAAAATGTGACCTGCTTCCACAAAACCTGGATAAGTCAACAGAGCACTTTTGTGAGAAAGACTCAATAAACTTGTGTTAAAATCAATAGAAAAGAAAGAATTCCAAGTCAAATGTTTTTTAAAGAACAAACAACAGGAAGTGCAATGTTTACATGTGATACATAAATTTATCAGTTTTAAAATCTTCAAAACGTCTCAAATTGAAAATTGTGATCTTTATTCCTGGGTTTTCGTGGGAGCAGGTCTAATGCACAAAGAAAAGCTACTCCATTTTCAATATGGTACTTGAAATAAATGTATATGATGTTCCTTTTTGTATAAATCGGAAAATTGATAGTTTTGCATACAATAAGTTGGCTATGACAATTCAGTGCTTTGTCTCATTGGCATCTATGAGTATAGAACGGAACAGTCTTAAAATACGGTAATTATTGAACTGGTCAATCAAACAACACCCTAGGTATTGGGTGTGTGTACTGAAGTTGCAATTGTTTTTTTTTTTTTCATGCACATTTTGTGTTTAATTATGTTTGCACTGGCTCACTGTGTGTTAAGTTGAGTAAGTCAATTCAATATAAGGAATAAAGTGCAATAATAAGTGGCCAGTGAGCAAACGCATATTCATGGAGTAGATACTAATGTACAAATGGCGTATGTGTGGAAGTGGATGGGTATCACAAACAAAAGACGGATGTGGTATGATAAAGAGGGTACTTCACAGGCTCGCTCTAGTCGCTCTTGGTGATGAGGACCATACCCAAATTGAACGTCACATGGCACCTGATCAGTACCCAGATCAGTTTGACGTAGTCATTATTGTGAGGCAACTATTTCCACCCGATTTGTTGTGACATTTCGAAATCAGCCCTTCCCCCCAGTGGCGTGTCCAGGGTGGGGGCAGAGGGGGGACCCGATCAGGTCGATTTTATTATCAATGAGTTCACCCTCACATGGAAACATCACCAAAAGCACCTGATTACACATTTTGAGTTCCCAGCCAGCGTTTTGTATCTGTATCTGTCCGGCTACTGTACCATCGCCTGGTGTGGCTGTCCCGTACAGGTACCGCTGGAAGGGCTGGATTCCACACTTTTAAAGTGAGCTTATGCGCAATGGTGGCGAGGTCAATTGAGCTCAACTGAGTTTTAAAAACTGCAAGAGTAGAAGCAAATATGTTCATTAAATTGACCTATAGGATAGTGTGTGTGTGTATTAAAAATGTAAGTATCCCACTTTGAGACTATTTTTGACAACATCAAAAGGAAACAATTTTCAGGGCCTAAAATTTTCACTGGGGGTAATGAGAAAAATATGAACTAATACCAAAATCGCAATTTTGATGAGGAAAGTGGGGGACGAGGTTGTTGATTGGGTCACCCATCTTTTTAAGGCGGTTAAGCATAACAGTAATACCAGGTAAATGTTTTTAACAACATTTTATTAGAAAATTATTTAAAAATGTTGATAACAAGTTAATACATGTATTGAAAGTTTTTGCTGAGTAAGTTGAGGCTGAGAGCGCACAGTGGCCGTTTAAAGGAACTTTTAGAGATCCTTGTTTAGCCGCTATTTCTACAGAATACAACAAAAAACCTATGGCTAAAATTGCAACCAATTTTAAACAGTGCATGAACAAATGTGGCACACCAAATGTAACTGTCACTTTCAGCCAACCAATAGCCTTAAGGCAGTGTGAACCTTGATGTCCGAGATCTATTTTGGTTTGTACTTTCAATATTGATTATTGGTAATGAAAAAGTAGACATTTCTAGAAAGAAATTGGACGATGAACCCGATGATGGCATCAAGATTATGTAAACTTTCCGTATGTTGAGAAAAATCTAAAAAAGCAACGATTTTGGCCCCAAAATTTTCAGACAGCATAACACAAACATTTGAATTTTCATGATTTCTTATGTTTTTTTTAGAAACAAGACAAATTTTGTCTAGGTACGGTTTTTCATTTTTAAAAATAGAGCTTACTTTTCGAATATAAGGAAAAATGTTAAAAATTTGATTTTTTTTACTTTCTTTTACGAAATTTGAGTTATATATTGGCGAATATCTTGAGTTAGAATCAAAAATGAAAAGTTAAAACCGTCCTATAGAAGACCGCTTGGCTAACGTAGGACCTTAAACCTCCTTTACTTCGTATTTTTGGATTATCTTGGTGAAAATTTGGCCAAATTTTGCGAAAATTGAACATTGAGAAATCCGTGTTTTAGTAAAAAAGTGACTTTTTCACGCCAATATCAGGCTGTCTCTTTCCAAATAACTTTATCTTTTGAACTTTAAAATTGAGTATTTTTGGCAAGTTATGAAATACATCTTTATGCACTATTGAATCAAACCTATTTTTCCTCCTAACCCCGAAAATTGAAGAATTAAATTTCATCTGGTCTACATTAGCGCTTTGTTTTACATTTTCAAATATTATTTTTCGTTTTTCAAGATGCGTTCGCGCAAAATTACATTAAAACACGCGGACGCTTCATTACCCAGCAAAAATTCACCGTGCGACGCGATGTTGCGCCTGACGGCGTGAAATGTGCTTAAATTTCCCGCCGTTTAGACCAAGCGTTTTTGTGACTTTACTGGTCAAATACCGTTTTAAATCTGAAAAAATAATCTCAGATTGTCTGCCTTGGATAACATTGTTTAGAACTATAGAACACAGTTGTTGATGTTTAAAATGGTGTACAAAACCATAATTCGTGTAAAAACCAAAGCACCCAGGGTTGACACTGTCCTTAATAAGCAGTATAGTGATAGCAGTAACCTGTAATAATTGGCCCTTTTAAAAATACAATTCCTGTGGCATTTAGTACAAATATGATATCCAGTTTTTCTTCTGAACAAAATGAATTTCTGTTTGCCTTCCTAAAACTCTGCTTTTAGTTATATGAACTTTTCTCAGACCCTTATGTCTGCCTTTCTGTTCGAAAGTTGTCAGGTTGGCAATCATTTTTTTTTACCACGAGAACCAACTGACCAGATCGCCAGCTGAAAACCTGTAAAACCGATATCAAGTACAATTACTGATGATGTGTATACACAGTACCCATGGACCTGTTCAGGTTTTTTGACCAGTATCTATTTGATGAAATACTGAGTTGAAATGGTTGAATTCCTGTCAAGTGTCTATGGTACTGTATTAATGAAATTTAGAATGTATGTGGCATATGTCAAATAAGAAAATGATTAATAAAAAACCATGCATCATGGAGTGTTTGTTCATTTTTGATCATATTCCTTTATACCACTATTGCAGCTGCTGGAAATATTTATCATTTTAACCAAGCTCCATCAATCTGTGCTTCTTTTTTTTTTTTTTCAGCCTAATCTCAGATTACATCAAAGATTTGGAGGTTGGGGGCATAGCACACTGCAGCAGTGTGCCCCCAAAAAATTGAGAATTATGATTTTTTATCCCCCTGGCTTGAAAGCAGGGGGATATTGTCTACGGGTGCTAATGTCTGTGTGTATTTATGTTGTGTGTGTGTTCCATTTTGGTTGGGGGGGAGTGTTTTGGTCAATTTTTTGTTTTTTGCGTCTCCTTTGAAAAGTTTAAAGTCCGATTTAAAACCATTATTACGTTGTATGTTTTGAGATCTTCATCCTTGAATTACTATACACCGGTAGAGACCCAAAAAAAGAGATTTATCATCAATGCAGAAGGAACCTGGGTGCCCAATTTTTTTCACCACTTCGGACTACAATCCGCTACCATAATTGCTATATAGGCTCGCACTGTAGATTAGGATTTGTCTACCTGGTGATGAGATATATCATTATTTATGTACATGCTGAATGAGTGTTTGATACAATTTTAAGGATGTTTTCATTTTGATGGGGGGTGGCGCACAGTTTCTATTAATATACACTAGATACGTACGCCCTGTTGAAGAATAGGCGGCCACCGAACCGTGTTTTGAATGAATAAAGTATTCAATTTTTTTTTTATTCGTCTCACCATTCGAAACTCGTACGCGCATGCGCCGTAACCTGTTGGGCCTGGAAACGGTACATCGTTCCCATGCAAATGCTGATATATGAATATTGGTACACCACTCTATGTAAATCAGGGACTATATGAATAAATTGTACACCACGCTATGGAATAAGTCCGCACTGCAGGAAAAGATGGTTACGGCTTTTGAGCTGGCGTTCACTATCTAGTGTTATAAAATGAAATCAGTGGGTGGGTCGTGAGTTGAGTCTTCCATGTTTTGGTTGGTTTCCAGTATTGGCGGTTCACAGGTGATTCAATGTCTGGAGGTTTCTCTGTTGCTTGGTGGTTCCCAGTGTTGGATTGTTCCCAATTTTGGATTGGCTCCCCGTGTTGATGGTTCCCAGTGTTGGGTGGTTCCCAGTTTGGGTGGTCCCATTTGTGTGGTTCCCAGTGTTGGTGGTTCCCAGTTTGGGTGGTTCCCAGTTTTAGGTGGTTCCGGTGTTTTTGGGTGGTCCTGTCTGGGTGGTTCAGTGTTTCGGTGGTGTCCTGTTTGATGTCTTTTTATTTGAATGCCTTGCTGGTCCCATTCCTTTTATGGTTCCTGTGTTAGTGAATTCTATGTCTTAGGGGCATCCACTTCTTGGGCGGTTCCTTGTCTTGGTGGATCCATGTGCTGGGTGGTTACAAGTGTGTTAGGTTCCTTGTACATGTACCTACATTTGAAAATTAAATGTGTGTAATAAATATAGGACACAAGATTCTCAAACATAATGATAAAATTGGATCTTTTTTCCGTCCAATGCCAAATTTTATTGGTCTCGCCATGAGTTGAAAACTATTGCCTCGACTTCGGCCCGCCCAACAATATTTTTTTTTGCAACTCATGGCGTGACCAATAAATTTGAGAATTGGACTCAATGAAATCCAATTTTATACCAGACTTGGGGTTAGGTGCAATAGGGGTTCCTTCATATGGGCTGTCAAAGGTCATCTGATGTCATGTTCCAACTGCCATCTTGCCAGGGGGAATGATGCAAGTTTACTTGCAGTATTTTTGCACTAAGGTAGAGCTTTCTACAAAAATATCCCCATGTTATAGCTGAGAATCAATTGGTACAAAAATTGTTAAATTTATGTTTGTTTTATATAATATCTCGGCCTTTTTATTCAATGCCTTTTCTTTAAGCCCAATATCCATAAGAATTTTGTAACTCGCCAAGGTTCCACTGACTGGAGCTAATCAAAGGAGTGCTTGCAAACAGGATTTTCTTTGTTCAGGCTAAAAAAGGACGAAGAGCCGCCGATGGTGTAAGCTCACGAATGAACTACCCCAAAGGGAGTGTGCTCGCACCTCTCCTGTTACCATCATACCAAGACCAACATAGATTGCAGGAATTGTGTTTTATCTATTCAGACGTTTGATTAGCGCACAGATGCAGACATTCGTGTGTTGGAAGAATAGACTCCTCCAAAGCTTTGGATGACTCGCTCCTTACTACCAGGAAAACCACCTGCGTGCAAATCTATCTAGACACATGTGTGTGCTTCCAGTTAACCGCCACGTGAAGCGAAACATCAGTTAAATTACCTAGTCCCTGGAACACACCCTGAGACTGTGATGACCCTGTCACCTAGATGTAACTTGGACTGCACTCTCTCTCTCTCTTAAATATGCACATCAATACGTATGTTCACGCAATAACACTCTTGAACAAACTCACTGCAACAAGATGGAGTGCTGTCCCCACATATCCTAAGATCGATGGCACTTGCCTTGTGCAACTTGTGCAGAGTATGCTTGACTTGTATGGGAAAGGTCAAGCCATCTAAAAGCTTGATTCAGCAATTAAAGCCACTATCAGTAATTTTTTAATCCATCAATTCATTGAATTGATGATTCTTGCCATCGGAGCGGGCAGTTTAATTGTCGGCTCTATTCGCGAAACTCAGTCGGGTAGAGCGGCGTGTTTTATGTCCGTTTTCGTTGAAAATTCGGCAAATTGTTCTCGGGCTAATGGGCCTTTCGCCGTAGGTTTATTTTGATTTTAGTGACGGTAGTCATTTGGGTAACTTTTGTATCTTTTGTCAATTTTTGGGACATCCTTTGATGCCGTGCTTGTCGTCTTTCTATGACTGAAGCTATTGGTTTATGTGTGAACCTATTAACCGGTTCCTGTGGGGTTCTTCGGGCGAAAATGAAATGGTGATCGTGTTACCATATCTACAAAGGCTTACCAGGGACTGAGGGCAAACACAAGTGCGAGTTCCTTTGACTTGTAGATTTAGGGTACAACATTTCCCTGGAAGGAAGGTCCGCCCGACTTATATTATAGAGATGAACAAAGATTGTTTTACTTGAGATCAGACTGAGTTCGTGTTAATAACTCGGTGTATTTTGCACCAAGTCGCAAAGAATTTTCACAGCAAAAGTATATCTAATTTGCCTACTTTGTGAAGCAAAACTTAAACTTCAAAAAGAGGAAGTCCCTACTGAGCAAATTGGTATCGTGGCATCGTCCTTGCAGACAGGCAAGCCTTTTTTCCATTATGGCATTATAACTGACTAATGCATAGTGTTTCTGGTATAGGATGGGTTGAAAGTTGGTTTGTTTGGTTGTTTGGTTTCGACGGCAAGTTTTCGAATGTTTAGTTTCTGTATATTGGTATATTTTTGGAGGTCTTTGAGAACAATTTTTCTGGTGTACGCTGAGAAACCATATCTGGTTGTCATTATTAAGTCCTTGTTGGCTGTTTTGCGATACAATGGACATTGCTGCGACCATGTATATATACCATGCCCAGCGTGGCTGTTCCTCTTAAACGATTTAACACTACGTTGACCGTTTTAAGGCCCCCCTTGAAACTGTTGAGAACCAGTTCTGGAATTTAGAAGTGGTCCTTGAAAGTTGAAGGCAAACTTAATATAATTAGGTTTTCTAGAAGAAATTTAGATCCTAGAAATTGATAAACAAAAGAGTATTTCACTTGCGACAGCGGTGGGCAACACCTTCGGAATATTTTTATAACCCTAATTGGGATACTATATTCTGTTGCGAGTTGGGACGACAACACGCTTGCCTTACTTTGACGGGTTTTAGATAATTGTTGTCGACGGTGCTCCACTATATACATGATTGGCCTAACATTCGACTTTAAACCTTTTAATATCCCGCTTCGTTGAAAAGAGGAAAATGTTGAAATATGTGGCGGTAAGCATATCAATACGAAGTGGAATCTTTAGGACCACCTCTGCCAGAATTAATTCATTTTGACTAGGATTCTCCTAAAAATTGTTCAACCAAGAGTCCGGCGAAATTGGTCAATATATCCTCTATTGTGATATAGGATATTCGCTCAAAGTGGCCTGAAACATACGAAATTAATAGAGAAGTTTTTTTTTAAAAAAAACGGAACCACAACCCACAATTTGCTCGGCTAACTAGTATTCATGACCCTCTGATAATCCTTATTACGTGTGCAACCAAGCGTCAATTTATTGCTGTAAAAGAGATTGCATATACGATTTTTCAAGCTTGCTGCATTACAGAGCATTTTAAGGCATGCCGTGGTAACCTGGTTGTGTAAATGTAAACTGTTTAGTGTACATTGCCGATTAACTTCACACGTAGTCAAAAAGAACCACGACCAAGTCCAATATTGGTATATATAGAGTGGACCCTCTAATGACCCTATATGGCCATTGACCCCCATTTTTGTCCAATCTACATAATAAAACACTTCCAAACTACAATGCTATGACCAAACTAAGGAACCACTGGTCCGGACTCTTTACTGGTACGCGAATGACCTATTGAGGCCCCTGTGCCCTTTTGGCCGCTATGGCCCTATGTGACCTTTGACCCATTTGGTCATAAAATCTCAATATTTAGCAAAAAATCAACTTGGTGGCTTGTTTGGGGTTTGTCCGCTATGTTTTCACCGTCCTTTAACCTACGGATATGAATTTTGGTGTGGTGTAGAGCTCCGACGGTACGCGGTTTGTGGTCTCGATTTGGAGGGGTCATTTTTGGGGTCAAAGGTCATCCAGGGGTCGTTGTCCGGTAGCTAGCCGTGCTTTTTGACGTATGAGTTTTGGTATGGTGGGAGAGTTTCCCCGTACGAGTTTAGTGTCACATTTTCGAGGGTCATTTTGGGTCCCAAGTCATTAGGGTCCTGGAAAATGATGGTGGTGTGGAGATAAATAAAACCGTATAACATAAGAAAATAAGCAACACATTCTTTGGCAAAAGATAATATAGTCCCTTGTTTTCTGACCTAGTTTTTCTCCCATACTTTCGGATGGACCAGCACAGCAATATTTTTATATTTAACCATTCTAACTCACTGCTTAGGCTGCTGTGTCCTTAAGTTTTCACAAATTAACTAACAGTGGTTCAAAGGGATAGGCCTCCAAGATACTGAACCTGTTGGGATTTCTGTTTGCCCTTTTTGAAGATTGCTCCATCATTGCCTATTGTGGCAAATTGTTATAAGTTATTTTAGTCCTGGTTGTTGGACTTTGTTCCCACTGATAGTCCCTAAACGGGGTCTGTCAGACAAGCGGAGCCCTGTGCTTTGACTATGGATATGAGTTTTGGTATGTGGTATAGTTTTCCGCCGTAAATTTTTTGGGTCAATTTTTTTCGAGTGGTCTTTTGGGTCAAGGTCATCCAGGGGTCCGTATCCGGGAAGTGGCTTGTGCTTTGACGTATGATAGAGTTTTGTATGGTGTTAGAGTTTTGCCAACGAGTTTTGTGGTCACTGTTTTCGAGGAGTCATTTTGGAGTCACAGGTTCATCCATGGGGCGTTATCGGGTAACCTTGGCCGTCTTTGACGTTTGTGATATGATTTTGATAGGGTGGTATATTTTTGCAACATAGCACTTTTGTGTTCACATTTTCGAGGGGTCATTTGGGTCAGAATCCAATTAGGGGTCTTATTGGGTAACTTGGCCTGTGTTTTCATACCCCATGCTTTGACGTATGGTAATGAGCAACCCAGGGTGCTATAGGGTCGATACAGTACCTGGTTTCTGTTCTGAACTTCCAGTATACTCATCTTGCAGGTATACTCAGGTAGCGAAGACCCACGTGCAGCGCTGGCTCCACACTAGTATATCCAATTTCTGCAAATAAGTTAAAGTGACCACCAAACATGCTCAAAGACCTTTGTAGGACTCATATGTTAGTAACAGTTTACCCTCTATGACCTAAATGACCTTTTCCCACGTTTCAAACCTTGCACATCCATATATTTATACCGTTGGTCTGTCGTCACTAGGTCTGTCTGTCTGACTGCAGATGTTCTCTGAGACCGAGGAATGCACCTTCTTGCAACTTGGTGGGTGGTTGGGTTCCCCTTGACCTTACGAAGACCGAATTTGTATTGATTAGTAGATCAAATGTCATTAGAGGTCACTTCAAAGTCAATAGAGCTCCAATGGGTAAACTTTGGTGGTATTCAGGCAGAAACTTGTGGGCTGGGTCCGTTGTTGAGGACTGAAAATTTTTAAAGGTCATGAAACGTCATCAGGGGTCATTCAAGGTCCAAAGAACGCAAACCCAAGGTCATTCAGCCAGGTGATCGCAAAACACAAGTGATAAGCCATTACAAACATTGCAGGACACTTCCGTGCAAGTGTGGGGAGTGGATGTGCATTCAAGAAATCATATTTCGGGTATGGGATTTGTACACACTAGTTGAGTTCCTCCACCCTAATTTTGCCGTGAGCATTACCCTCACAAGTAAACACGCTTATTTAAAATCTGATTCCTTAGCTTTCTTAACCATGCCAAATTCCTTTAGTCAACACGTCACTTTTACATAGGTACCCGTCCAGTATTTTAACATTAATCCAAATCTAAAGCAATGGCATCTCCATTGACAATTTTATCTAGTTTTCGTCCTTTATATTGTCGTTGAGGATTGCCGTTTAATAATCATAATCTATACTGGTGGATTTCTTAGATTCTTGCTTCGTATGATGCCTAATTTGTCCCAAAACATTCCAAACCTATAGGTACCATTTGCTCCAAACCACCGTACGTATAGAATTGTAATCATACATGCATAATTGTCCGGCACGTGTAATAGTTTGTAATGCCAAATCCGTGATCGCCTAGTAAAATACATAAAGAAACCACACGGTCCAGAACTCATTATGTTATGTACAGACATGAACCTTATGGCCCAATGCCCTTTTGACCTCCAATGACCCTACTTGACCTTTGACCCCAATATCTAACCATTCTTCCATTTTAAGTTGTAGGGCCCCAAACCTGCTCAGAATAACCACTGGCCAAGACCCTTGGGCTATATGTCTTGACCTGTAATGACCCTCTGACTATGACCCCACAACTACGCCTTCCCTAACCATCCCAATTTGGGAATGATACTGCATCATTGATGCACTCGTTTTCAAATTCAAAATGCCGATTTTGACTCTAATTTGCTAGAGCTAGGTCATATCAACACCTATGTTGACTGTTCTTTGTGCAAAAACAGACTTTACCATTTTAAAGCGGTCTTACAGATGTCATTTTCTAGACCTAAAAACACATCCACCAACATACGGCGTATTACAACTTAGCCACTTACATGGCCTTTACTACAACAATTCCAGTCAACAGTGCCAAAAATATGAGAAAATAGGGGGCGCGATTTGTTACATCAAAAATTCGCTGATAGTGGCTTTAAATATGCTGCAGGACCGAGCGGCAAGAGATTGGCCGCGTGGGTCCATTGCTATTGATTCTAACATTATTGCGTAGCCGTAGTGACGTAAATTTCAACATCAATCAGCAAGGCGGCAATGACACTATGCATACCTTTAATCCATAATGACATATATGTCTCACTCACACAGCTTTTGAACCCTATGCAGATGGTCTTATTTTTAGAGTACGTTTCTCAAATTTTAAATTGCTTCAATTTGCACGCAAATGATAGTCCCTAGCCCTTGTAAGATAGAGATACATTTTCCAACACATAAAAATAATAATACTCAAAAAGAGATGGGACGTTAATAAGAGGTTAAAGAAGACACCACCGGGATGGTAGGCCAACTTTTTAAGTTTGCCATAATTTTAATCACACATTTGCATATACGTGAATATCATAGATTCGTACTTTATTGATATAACACACAAGGTCACAGCCCAGTCAAACCGGGTGGCCTTCCTTGGAATCATGCATACTGCGTGTTTTCTTGTGGTTAACGCCATGTCCGTCGTCTAGCTGAATTAATTGTCGCCGGCGACATTAATTTTGAAGTCGTTCTGTTTACCATAAGGGCGCGATTTGGTCTTAATCCTTTTAGGTGAGGGCTATGTATTACAAGCTTTACACAACATGCAAAATACCAATTTTGAAAAAAATCTTGAGGGCGCACTAATTTTTCAATGTGCCAGTGTCTCTTAGGAGCAATGGCAACACACTTGTGACAACTGATATAAGTAGGGAAATGCAAGGGGGGATACATTCCCTTAGACCCTAAAACTAAGACCCTAAATCTAAGACCTTAAACTTAGACCCCCCCCCCCCGATCACATTGCAATACATTTTGTCGCCAAAATAGTGGTGAGGGTCTTAGTTTTGTAGTTGGGTAGGTCAATACATACAAAACTAGACCCTGTATCAACTTCACTGAACACATTTGGCACCCTAAATTTAAGGTCTTAGTTTTGTAGTTGGCTAAGGGTCCAACACAAAACAAAACCCTGTACCAAATTCCACTAAAATACATTTTGGCACCCAAACACTTGGGTCTTAGTTTTGCATGCTAGTTGCTTCATAGTAGTCCCGGTTACAGATTCGTAGATCACTATACCACGTGGTTATTAGATATTTTTTTCATATTTTAGAAGGGGTGGGCGATATGCAGGATCTAGCAGAACCAATGATAAGCAAAACTATCAATGCACGCGAAGATGAATACGTGATCAACCCTAGAAAGTGAGAAGACAAAACGTGAAGGTGTGAAAAAACGGCCGCTTGAAATCTATAATAAAGCAGAAATACATAGCGCTCGTTTCTCCGGTAGCCACGTAACAATCTCTGTGGGTCTCCGTGGTACTTCTCAAGCCACCTAGTAAGGCCGAGAGGACCACCCTCTGAATCTTGGAGAACAAGTTGTGACAACGTTCGAGCAAAGCTCAGCATGTATGTCATTGAGCGTTGATGTCCAATAGCATTATCAAATTATTCCTGCAGAGCAACCCTTCCAAGACGTGCCATTTCCATCATTGGTTTCCCCGGAGAGTGAGCTCGCCTCTCATCACATCCAACCACTTGGCATCGCAGGGCTTAGGTATGTCACTCTTTTCACCGCATGTTTTATGGACCAGCACCAGATCTCCTCAGCCAGCTGCTACCTGAGCTGCTTTCATTTGATCGCTCGCCTTAGGCGCTCATTCAGTTCTCATGACCTTGCTGTGAGTGTCCAACTTGGTCTCCCATTCTCTGTAGGTCTATGGAATGCCCTCGCTCAAGTAGCATCAACCCAGGACTTGCAGATTTTCAAAGGGAGATTAATCGCTATCTAGGCGCCAATCCGTCAACGTACTATTAGATAACTGCTGTTAATCCTAGATTGCCTTGACATAAAAAAGTGCTTGTTCCGATCATCTTTGGGACCCCCGATTTACCTGTATGTAGTATCAATTGTGAATATCAGATGAAAGGCCGTTTTTTTCTAATGTCGTCCTGAAATTTCAGCTTTCAAATCCATTTCTTTTATGATATAGATCAAAAAAAAACTACATTAATGGTTAAACCATCAATGATTGCACAGTAGTGAATAGGGCGTTGAAATATTGTATTTTTGCGTCTAGCTAAAAACCGCAAGTTTGTTTCCCACGGTACTTGATGGCGGTGTGTACAGGTGTCAGGATCTCATATCAATTAGAAAACCCGATAGACAAAATGATCGGAACACGCACTTTAAAGGATTTAATGGTATGAATTATGGCAACATATATATTGGAAATATCCCTAAATGTGATGTACTAGAGGTTTTCATGGTCATTGGAGTATTCTTGCCGAAGAAACACCATTTTCATGCGTTAAACTTCGAAGCAAGACGATTGACCGAAGCTGCATGTTTATGATTTACGCTATCGTTTTGCCACAAGCATGTTTAGTCTTTCACACCAATTGAAAGATGATCGGTTGGTTAGTCAAGGTTCTTGGCCTGTATTGAAAAGACTATTGTGTTTACCTTTTAACTTAAAAATTAAAACACACAGCTTTATATTAACATTTTCTTAAAATATATAAATTTATTCACAAATGGCATCATTTGTGCCTAAGTTTTTTAAAAATGAGCCTGGGATTCTTGAGAAATATAGTTTTTAAAATAAAACTTAGGAAACTCTTCATCATACAAAGAATGTACTCGGTACATTGAAAAGTACGTAGATTGCTGAACCGTGCATTAGTGGGTTTAACCATTATCTCTATTACAATGGATGGAACCTGGGTCTTCGTAACAGGACGGCACGGGACGGCCCATCCAAAAAGCAGCCCAAGCAGGTGGTTAAGAGCCGGTATTCATTCATAACAAAATTTGTTCCAAGTGAAATGTGGATAAGCGATTCTATACAGACTACAGAATCAAGCCAATTCATTGAGCTCATTGTTTTGCGCGTATGGGAGGCATGTCTCTAAAACGTGCACCCCGGGATACAAACTTCTGTTAAACAGGTGTTCTCTGGATGTATTGTGTTCGGTAGACCAAGATGTCATGACCGTTGCCCATTCATCTAATATACAAAGCTACTGTTGTTGTAGCCACTCCATGTATAGAGATCAGTGGTTAACAGTGCGACTGCGATAAAACTAAATATACGCGACCCTTTTAAAATGTCCCCGTTTCATGGATTGTTGTGTTTAGGCAACTAAAAACCTTTGTTAATCACAAAATGATCTCTAAAAAACACCCTCTTTACATTTTTCTCAAATCCATGAGGTTTTTTAAAACGTGTATTTTTTTGCATGCATAAAAATTCTAAACGCATTCGCTCCTATTCCTTTGTGTGCTCAACGAAGTTCACAGGGATGAGGCTTGTGACAATCTTGCTGAAGTCACGTGATTATATTTTTCACTGGATTCGTTCGGTATTGCATGCGGCGTTGAAATATACCACAGGGATAAATAAACATGTAGCTTCATGAATTGCTGTACAGTTGTGTTAATTGTCGGAATTAAACTGGATTTTTTTCGCAAGGAATATACTCCAATGGCCATGAAAAAACATCTGGTACGTTTATTTAGGGATATTTCATTAATATATGTGCCGATAGATTCCTACCAATAAATCACTTAAGTGGTTAGGTAGCAACTTTGTGATACAGTTTAGTTGGGGTTCAAACCCCATTCCGGTTCCAAAAATCACATCCTGCTTCTTTTAAATTATAAAATCATTATTTTTTCAGGTAGAAGGAGAAAAATTCTAAGTCCCAAAAAAGATTAGAAAAACCCATAGATGCCCTTTGAGGTTAGTAAGGGAGACCTACTCCTGGAGCATGTGTTGGGTGGTTTCAAAAATCTCCAGTGTGCGATTATGATATCTGAGTATGTTGAAGTTTACCGCTAAACTAGTAAGCCTTGACCAGATTGACTTAATGTGGGATACGATCATGCCTATAAACTTGTAACAAAATTCAATTTGAAAAAAAAAAGACATGCTGACTCGCCTTGATGAGTAAAGTGCAAAAAATAGATGAAATATTGGTGCATTACTCGCTTGTTCCTTCTATATGCCAGGGGTGGTGGAGGGATGGGGAATAGGGAATTCATTTGTTCAGTGAAAAATGTTACATTCCCCTTCAATTTCCCTCGAAACCTATATTTAAAAAGTGCATGCTTAGTTCCCTCCCTCCCTTTTCCAATCCCCATCCCTGCTAAATAATGATCCTTCCATTATTCCTCCTACTCTCTGGGTTAAGCATGACCAGACAGGAAATCTACCAATTCGGTTCTTCTATCATCACCACTAAAATAAATGCATATGTTCTCCATCAGCTTGTTCATCGGGATGTCATGAGAAAAACAATTTGCACCTAGGCATAAAGATTAATCTAAGTCCCCAATGCCCTCTTGCCTACTTGATATTAGCTCAGGGTAGTAGAGTGCCCTCGGTATGACAAGTGCTCCGATTTGGAGTTGTGATTTTCTTTCTAAACTTTGACCATCTAAGGGGAAGATTGGTTGTTTTTCACCAAATTATACCTTACCTACTAGTAGTTTGTTTAACATATTATATTCCTGTTGACATTGTTGACAATATCAGGGCAGGCTGCATAGATTCATGCAAAAAATTCTATTTAGTGGGAACAGCCGAGATGCTTGTTTTGGGAATAGCTTCATAACAATAGATCAGGGGTTAACTCTGACAATTCACACCAGATTCAGGTCAATAGAGGATGTAGATTTTGTTTCTACATTTTCTGGAAATTGAAAAAATGGGGAGGAAGATAGGTTCAAGGGAAGCACTTTTTCTTATATTTTAAACAGCAGTTAATATGTACTTGTAAATAATTTATGTTATAATCTCCCTGGCCTGGGCCATACCCACGGGCCCTTCCTCATGTCTTTCTAAAGTTGACTTGGGCATGGTAGCATGTGACATCCAAGGACTATTTGGATCATTTTGCCCACCCAAGACTAACTGGATCATTGTGCACAAATCGTACCGGCATTCGGGCTAATTGGTGATACCAGATTATTCATAAGTGGGTGTAGTTTATTCCAAAGCTGTCCTTTGCCCAATGAGACCAGTCTTTCTTGCGGTTGGGCAAATAGGACCTAGGTACTTGAATTGCGACCCTCTGAGTTTACGGATACCATCTGTAGTGCAGTGGTTGATGATTCTATTCCTTCTGCAGTCATGTATTCCAGTCTCGTGGATTGATATGTAAGCAGACTTTGTCTGCAGCAGTCAGTGATGGTAGGAGTTTGTTGCATCACAAAGAAGTGTGATGTTTGAACTAGATCCTTTGTGTAATCAATGGTCTGTAGATACTGAATTTGGTGACGGTCTAGAACGCTTGGGTTTGATGGTGGGACCTTGGTCATTCATGATGTTCAAGGACACGGTCTCTGAGATGTAATACAACCATGATAACAAAGGGATAGGGAAGCAAGTATCTCCTAGAGATTCCGTAGTGGTTACCAAACTCCTTGTGGGGTCCATCCATGCTGCACATGTTATCCGACACTACTAATGACTATTTTGAGAATTCCAACCAACATACAATAGCCTAGTTCACAGAGACCTTTATGACTTTTGGTGACAAGTGATACCCCTTTAAACACATTGCTTGCGGATGAGCACACATCCCACTTAAGCGGAGTTAACGGTGCAACGAGAGATTTTGAAACACCCAAATAGTGGGTCATAATATAATTCATATGGATAGACACTCTAACCGTATCTTACCTCGTGTTAGGCTACAGAAATGCCTTAAAAGGATGAGAAAGGCGATTTGGATTGCTGAATTTCAAGTGTCAAATATAGGCTGAATTTCGTATTTGCTCACTTACAAATTAGAAATTGGAAAAAGCTAAACAAGGCCTTCCTTAGGTGAAGTTTGCTTGAATTCTCTGGAAGCCTCAGGACGACGAGTAGAGGAATTACATGATTGCGTGCGCATGCGCCGATCAGTTTGCCACAGACTGGTAGTACAGCATATCGGACAAACACAAATTGTGCTGAAAGCACTAGAGTGTGAGTTGAAGGAGAGTACCAAGGATTTTATAAGGCTGGGAGGGAAGTAAGGAGGGCATTCATTCCTCTTACATGTCGTCCTGAGCTCCAGAGGTAATTCAAGCCAAACTTCACCTAAGGTAAGGCTTGTTAATTTCCCATCTCTGTCCGCCTCTGCCGCGAGGACGGGGAATGCCATGAGATTTCAAAGCAACGTAGCTAACCATGCCCTCTTAAGAAATTTTTACAAAATACTTCACACCCATACATAATCATAGCATGTATATGACAAATCATCTGCAGATTTCCGTAGTATTATGATTAAACCATTAAAAGTTCAATACCATGGGTTTTTCCCAAAATTTTTAAGCAGTCACAAGAGCACATTGTCCGGGACGACATGTAAATTTTCATTGTGATAACAGACATTTTTGAACAAATGACTTTTGTTTTTGATCAAAGCTGTAACCTTGAATAATAGATCCACACTTGGGATTATTCGAACTCAGGTACACTATGTCAAGCAAATTTTCCATTTTCAAAAGGTCCAATTACAATTAACATTAAATGGCCTGCGCTAGAGTGCAATTTATCTGACCAGTCTCCAGTCTACTTTGCGAGTACCGCTGGCAATTTGGTTTGCCGGTATCTATCTTTTTCTTAGTAGTATGTCGCGAAAGTGCGGGATACTACTCCAGCCAGCTGTGGTAAGAATCTCAGTAATGACACTCCTGCTGCCATATTTGCTCTGGATCTGTAGCAGCGCCCGAATTACTATGAGGTCTGTACAGGGTCCACCTTGATGCCAGCTTTCGCCATCATGGTCTTCCCACCATCGGCCAATCGTGATGCAGATACCTTTGGCATGTGTTCGGAAGAATGACAAAAAACGCATGTTTCCAGGTCCTCTAAGGGTCGAGTTTCTTCAATGTATTCAGTTAGAGTGTATACACCACACACTCCGCGACCAAGGATATGCCTCCGAATTTCAGTAGAGGCGGTGGGTAACTGGAGGCTTTGCTTAAGATCCGATCTGGCCCACTGTAACAACACATAGGCTGACTTATTTTTGTTCATGTTGAGATACTTAACACATAGACAATGGTTTGCACTCTAGCGGCTTAAACACAATTGCCACCAAAGTGACTGTTTTCAAGTCAAATCTTTAAGCGATAATGAACTGGGTGAGAGGGCACGGCCAAATTAGAGGTCAATATTTGTACATCCCATGTTTGAGTGTACCTAGGTAATGGGGGTCTTCAAACTTGCTAATTGCCCTCATTAAATTTGGCACCCAGGGGTTGGGCTCCATAGTGCAAAACTTTTCCCCATGACAACTTGGATAACGCCAACGCGAGGCTGTGTTTATGCACAATCAAAGGCCTTCTTAATAAAGCTCAGTTAAAAAATCTTAAAAACTCAGTAAAATTGGTGCACAAGATAAACTTCGCGTCGAATTGCCAAAAAACAAATGCACAGCGCTTGATATAGGTTCCCGTTACTGGTTTGTGTGTACCTTTTTCCTTGCGGGATAAGATTGATGCGTGCAGATTGCTCGATACTTTTTGTTTTCTGAGGGAAGTGTCCACGATATTTTCTGCTAACATTCGCATCTCTTGCGTAGTGGATGCTTTCGTTGATTGTTGTTGAGCGTACACAAAAATGTCCGTCTGGTAACAGTACTGGATCCTGCACCAGTAGGCTGAGAAACAATGTGAAACATGGCTGAAGAGGCCAAAACCAGGGAGGGAATATTATGCTCGAAGCTATTTCATGCCGGGTCTTCCGTAAGCAATGCCCGATCACGCTGAAGGGGGAAAAAGTAATTGTATTTCTGATGCCAAGATCTGGACGAAAAGATCTACATATTCAGCTATGGTTCTTTGTGCCAGGAAACAAATTTGTACAGTAGTTATTGAGCCTAGTAGAAAACAAAATCAATGTCCACCGCCAAAATAATCACATCATTTGTCAAAAGAAGCTGTTGCAAGGACCCAACTCTATACGATCATTTGAAGCGTCTTACTTTTAGTCTTTTGCTGATACATACATTTTCCAGGAATAGAGATGCTGATAACCAAAACACCTCTTTTTAAACACCAGTTCCATATTTTTTGTGTCAATTCATTGGTTGGATGTTTCCTCCCTGATTTGAATTTGTAACTGCAGTAGATTGTCCATCAAGAGCTTGTACATGGGAGGGGGAGTAAAGATCCACGAAGGCTTGAAAAGTGCCATTCAATGCACAAGAAATTCAAGGTAAGTGAGGTGATTCCTGTGCCTCTGTTTGTCCATCTCCCCCCCCCCCCATCTCTTCACCTAGCATGCAGCACCCCAGACCTCTAAAGATGCATCCGTTTCTAGAGTGAGGCAAGGGTTTTATATCTGATAATTTTTCGGAATGATTTGGTAAATTGACAATTCACCAATTTAGCTCATTTTTCATCAATGGGGAGATAAAAACAGGAACTATCATAGTCACCCGTACATCATTTAGGGCTAGTAATCTCCGAGTTAGGGCTCTATAAGCAGTGGTCCCATTTCCACTGCCGAAAAAGTTGGAAAAGTACACTCATGACTTTCGCGACTTTCGAATTGTGTCACTATCCTTTCCACCCAGATTCTGAAACCAGTTCATGCACATTGTTAAATGTTTTCTTGTGGCAATGTTGACTTTCATATTGTTGAATCTATGATGAATCCTAAATACATGATTTGGTCTTGGGTTCAAGTGAGATTGTGCCAATCAAAACAAAACCTAAACTTCAAGAAGATCAAAGTGTGTTGAACAGAACCTGTGCAAAAGCTGTTCAGATTCCTCAAGGGAATAACATGTCATCGATAAACCCAGTTATACTATGGCGGTATTGCCCCTGTTGTCGCAATGTAGCATATAATGGTTTCATAATTTTGTTATTTGCTGGAGCAAAAAGGGGGGGGGGGGGCGAGCCCATTTGGCAAAAACGTGAATTGGAACAATTTTCCCTTTCAATAAAATCTCAGATACTTTCTAAATCTGGATGTACGGTACACAAAATATGCATCCTTCAGGTCTATTGAAGCCATCTTACAATTCGGTGTGATTAGCCTCAATTGATTGCTCAAACAGTTTCCATCTTAAATGATGGTTATTCTTTCCTTGATTTAAATCTTTGAGGATTGAGTATCATCCATAGTCACCATTTTTTTTTTCGTAAGAAAAATAGTCGGAAATAGTCTCCACTGGAGTGAGGCTACTTCTTCTAAAACATAGTTTGCACATAGGGCTGCTCTTTCCTTTGAATGGGAAAATTGTTGCAAGCGACCTGCTTACAAATGGGGTCTGATTTTGCTTTTTCAGCTAGTGTTTTATAGGCCTAACCTAGGCCTTACATGCTCACATTTAGTTTTGGATCCAGGATATCCTCTGGGAAGCACTGCCTCTAGCACCCGAGCCTCTGCTCTGGGGAATAAATGTACATGCCCTTTGACTATGTCGGTGGTGGCCGTCTTGCATGATTCTGGTGAATCCTCTATTACTGTTGTACTGTAGCCAACTCGTCTCTGTCGTCTGTGGCACGATTGTAGTTTCCTAGCAGGATATAGTGATCGCACATTTAGATAGAGAGTAAATCCCTGGTCTGGTATTTTTTTTTTGCACCCCCCCCACCCCAAAAAGCGCCAATCTGCTTGATTGTTCTTGCAGATTATCCCCAAACAACAACGATGTATGTGGTATGTCGCGGTACACAATTTCGTACCGAATGTCAACTTCCGGTTTAAACAAATCTCTCCGGCGGAGGCCACAAGTTGTGGAACCCATGTCCAAAGTATTGCCAAAAAGAATCCATGATACCGAGTGTCAGTACCTCGTCCACGTGAGGAGCCGTTGCATTGAGTTTGTCAACTCCACCATGCGGGCGATCTTAATTCCAGCTTTGGCCATGCTTGTTTGTACAAGTTGCAACTTTTCATCAAATAAGGCCGCGTGTCTGGACGCTGCACTAATTCCACAAAAGCGTATTCACTCGGACCGATCTCAATCCCAACACATTCGTGCCGGGCGTACGGTATTATACAACCAAATCAGAGTATGTTTCCTTCTGCAGGCCAGATAAAGGCTTTTAATTAGCCGGGTAATTGTGGGTCCATATCGTCCCAGATTTCATCACAATGTCATATTTGTCCGCCAGGCCTTTCAGTTTTGAGTTTTCAGGTAAAATGCGATCAGCGTTGTTAGTGCCACCGTACCGGCGGGATGTTCAACGGTATCATTGCCTGCGGATCTCCAGTTGGGCTTTTTACGTTTCGGTGCAGGACTTGCACTTTCATGCTTGGTCCAAGCGATCATTTCGCTATCGAATAGCCCGATGCAGCGGGTCCCGCATTATCATCATATCCATAATCACGCCGGGTCCTCCTCGTAATCCAGCAGATCACGATCCTAATCAGAGTCATTAAATCAGGCGGTTCACGGGCGATATATATTGACCAATAACGTTCACCTTGTGAGTGACAGTTTTCATGTCCTTTGCATTTACCCGTAGAAGGGATTTCATTAATCTCCACTTTGATTTTCAGCTTGGAAGTTTACTAGCTTTTGTCGGTTTTTGCCTTGTGTGGAATTTTGTACCCCCCACCGTCAACGACGGCGGATCGTATTCTTTTTATTTGGCTCTTTTTGCACTTGCTTGGACGTGCTCGGAGCTGAAACTGCTTCATCTGTTTTTCACGGTATGCACGTGTATTGCTGCTGTTCAATACCAGCCTTGTCTTTTGGCGACCTGCACGTCTGCGCGGCGGTTGCATTTGTCCTGATTTAAGCAAGTCTGGTTTCTTTTTGCTACGCCATTCTTGTGATCCAGATGTTCCTTGTGTTTACTTTTTCCAAATTTTCACGAACTGTTTAAAGAGTTATAGTTTAAATAGCAAAAAAAATTTCAGCAAAAGTCATCGACTTTGAAGCCGTATCTAATTCTCACAGCGCAAGCAGCATGCACTGATCGGCGCATGCGCACGCAATCTCATGGAATTCCTCCGCGTCGCAGAGGCGAAGGAAATTCCCCAATTTTTGTACCAAAGGACACCATTTCTCAGCTTAATTCCTTTCAGATGGGGATATTTTTGATGGAAAGCTTTACATCAGGGCAAAAATCAGTACTTGGGATTTTTAGGGACACCCTGATAGTGACACTCTCGTTGCACCTTTAATTTATACCTTTGGTCTTCCACTGTGCTTAATTCTGGAGAAAAAATGATGTCAGAAACCATTTGGGTTAAAATACAAAACTAGACCCTAACTTTTTGGCTTGCCACAATGTATTTTTAGTGTACTTTGATACAGGGTCTTAGTTTGTAGTGGACCCTTTACCCAACTACAAAACTAAGACCATAATTTCTGCACCAAAATTGTATTTTATTGGAAGTGATTTTACAGGAACTTAGGTCGTAGGAATGTATACACCCGGACATGCAAGCGCGATGACATCCGGCAACAGAAAAATTCTATGCAGGAATCTGTGCCAAATTGGTTACCAAAAGTCATAATTTGTGTGTATGGGGAGCCCTCTATATGCCTATTTCCAATAGAAAGACAGTAAAAAACAGATTTTTAAGAAAATTCATATTTGTCCGCAATGACAATTTCATCAAAATTACACAGGATGTATTCGTGGAATAAATACCTCCAAATTAGTTGTCAAAAGTGTACCACCATTGATATTTTTTGTTTTTATTCTTGTTTTGTCATAAAAATGACGTTCAAACAGCTGTGGCACTATTGGGATAGTTCTGGGAGAGGACTTTCAATACCAGCAAAAAATACACATTTCACACCAAGATCTTACCCATGTATGCCGTGTGGAATCAACTGGATTACCCATCAAGAGTCATTCCCGTACAACAAAGTTGAAAATCTGTTAATGTAAACTTGCCTTCAACCCCCCTGGAAAGATGACAGTCTGGAACATTGGACCTCAGATGGGACCATAACCTTGGTCCATCACTTTTGACATCCACATATAAGAACCCTATTGAACCTAACCCCAAGTCTGGGTTAAACTCGGAATCACACTTTTGAAGAAGACCTGAAAAAACGAACAACCTAACCAAACTGGAACACACACACACATACACACACACACACACGGGACATGCCACTCCCAATTTCCCCTTCTTTCAAGGCCGGGGGGGGGGGTAAAAATTGCATCCATCATGTTATTCTAACAGTTGTAAAAGAAATAGGGTTCATCCATACATTTCCCCAAGGGGCTTGTTCATGTCTGTACCAATCCTTGAAAAACAACTTGACTTACTTGATCGCATATGACCTTTGACAAATGTTGCCCTATGATTCAAGTTTAGTTACATTGAATTCCAAACTGTCAATTGAGGGTCATTCAAAAAACTTAACATTATGGACCATACACAACAGATTGCTCAGTGGTCCTGTCAGCTATGCAGCTCTATGCTGGTGGCCCACAAAAAATATTTTGAAAAACGAGCATTTGCCACTTCAAATACCTGAATCCACACATTGACATTCCGCAAAGGTTTCAAAATAAGGTTACACACACACACTCCTGAAAAATTAACACCACCAGTTGTGAAATACAATTTGATACAACTGTCGCAGCTTATTCATTTTATTTCTTTGGTTATCAATCCCACACCTTTACATGTGAATTCTCAAAAGTATTTGCAATTGTGATCCCATAATGAACATCATTAAGAGCAACATTACTAACCTTGGATTAGAGAAAAAAAACATACAAAAGAGTGACTAGTTGTGTCTCAATTTTGAACTCATGATCTCAGATTAGCATAACTTGTGCTCTATCCTTTGCATTCATTGGTTCACAGTACATCATGGACATAAGATGAAATCAATATAAACACAAGCTTATGGAAAATATATACATTAGGGTGACCCTCTGCAAGACCGAACGTAAGAAGACTGAAGTATAATCCCCAGGGAATTTCCTTTTAAGTGGATTTAAGAGACGTGCTAATTGCCTATTGAATTCGGGGGTGTAAATACATCTGACGGTGCCGCTCATAACACTGAGGTTGGCCGCCGTGTGAATGTTACGGTCCATAGGTGGTGCTATTGGGATTGGTTTATGTTCGTAATTTCGCAGGTAAAGGCGATGCGCTGATTGGCTTCGTTTATCAGTTGTCCATTATTAATACCAATTTTAATTTCAACTTGATCGCTCATTCTGAGAGTTGACCTTGACGAACAAACATGGATCTTCAAGAATTTCGCTACCACTCGGCAACGGGAATGTTTACATGAAAGATAAGGAAGTGAAGGGCAGACTCTACCCGAGATTTCGGCATCGGAGAGACGGGGGGTGCAGTTACAGTCCGTGGTGGGGAATAGCGCACAACCACGTACCCCCTGATGTGACAGTTCTGAAGTTCAAGAAAGAGCTAAAGAGGAGTATAAACGGCAGGAAAATCACCGGTTTTCTTCTTGTCTGTCCCGAAAGTGTTAAATGAAATGTTCGGAATCAATACGTAGAAAAAAAGAAATAAGACCCCTACCAACCCCCCAAAAGAAGAAATAATACATTTCCTATACCTCCCGCCCAAAAAAGAAACCCCCACTCCTATCCTCCCAAAAAGAAATAACACCCCACCCCCCACCCACTCCAAAAAAGAAAGAATACATTTCCCATTTCCGAAAAGAATGAAAAATTATTGGCGAGGAAAATTCCTCTTCCACACTGCATCAAAACCAATAAAAATGCCTGTAAATCATGACTGACTGACACTATATTGATTAACATATTGACTGAGATGCGGATGAATCGCTGTCTCCTCTTATCTGAACTATCAATAGGTAATTGCGACTTAATCTAAGTCCTTATTAATGGGACTTATCGATGATGTATATTAGTTCGGCCTATGACAGTTCGGTCCTGCAAGGAATGCCACATTTAGATTCTAGATGAAAGTATTCAAAGTTTCAATTCATATAAAAAAGACAACACAGGTGGCATCCTCACACACACACCATTTGCTGGTTAATCTCATTGGGCCATAATCCAAAAAGATGTTTAACAATGAGTACTGTAACTAACAATCATTCTTTTAAGTAATGAGGTGGTTAGTAACAATTTCATGTAAAATTATGAAAGGAGTTATTTTGTTTAAGTAAAAACATCAGATATTGCAGAACATTTCTTTTGGTATACGACAAAAATTGATGCTTTTACCAAAATATTATCCCTTATCTACCTCACTACTTAATATATAAATGTTTATAACTAAACAGTTGTTAAACAACTTTTTAGAATACAGGCCATCAAGTTCAACTTGTGTGCAGCATGATTATTAAATACTCTTGAAATTCAAACTGTTGATCAGTACTTGTCTACAAGGGTGAGCCCAACCAGTTGGCTCTTTTCATGATTTGCCATCAGCATTGTCCAACCATAATAGGTTGACTGGATTAAGCTACCTTGTCTACTAACCACATAACACAATGGTTGCATAATCTAGTAACACGGGTACTCACATTGGTTTAGTTGGGGTGCACCTGAGAACTTGAAACCCTTCCTTTCTAACAGTCATTTTAGTAGGAAAATCTAGGTACGCATTTCTAAGGCTTTTGCTACAAATATAATGAAATTTTGGCTTTTAAACCATGTTTTGAGGACATGGGTCTGTGTGACTTTTTTTGTAGAAAATGGGGCCCATACCCAAGGATTTCTCATTACACCCCATGGCAATGTCAGTTAACAGGGAGTTATTTACCTTCTTTGTGGTAAATTAAAATTAGATGAAAGTGCTGATGAACAGTTTGAAATCCCTGATGAAGTGATCCTACATTCAAATGCAAATTTAAAGGATCCTACATTCAAATGCAAGTTGAAAGGAGTCATGCTTAGCAGCATTGGTGTGTTACTGTTTTGTCGATATCTATTACTGATAGAAATCATTATCTATGAATAACTTGTGTGTATTAATAATGTACATTATGAGAAATAATATCCATATTAGTATCAAAAATATGTAGCAGCTGCGAATTATCACTCCATTGCTACTTGTAGCTACTTTAAAACCTCTTATGATCATGCCATTTTGCTTAGGATCAAAAAGGTGCATCTCAAATCTCTGTTTGCTTATTCTCATCTTGTTATGAGTGAAAGCTAGCTTGCCCAAAGACAGATCAGCTTCTAAATGATGCACCTTTCTTCATTAAATGATCAGAAGTGATTTTAAATGGTTTTACCTATTATCACATTTAAAACTCTTTTCATGACTATAACATTGTATCAAAAAGGTGTTCTCATTTAGGCTTTATCTATTCAGGAAGAGTGAGTGAAGACTTATTCTCTGTACCTTATGTGACCTGATTCCACCCATGAACCCCCTGGGTACTACCTATCTTTCAGCATCTAAGCACTATTTGGATTGGTTACTTGGAAGGTAATATCATGTAATGAACAAATCCAATTATGAAAGAATGGTGGTATGGTTTACACAGAAGTATAGAAGCACTATTTTGATTGGTTACTCAGAGTGCTATCTCATGTGTGTCCTGTAATGAGCTAATCAAATAGATTGTACTTTGGGTGGTAGTGCCCAGGGGGTAAGAGAGTGTTGGCAATAATGAAATTGAGATATGAACAAAAATAAGATTTATAAATATTGAAAATTTCAAAATTTGTACTTTTCAAGGCCCATAACCTGGATTAAATTCAACATTTCAAGGCTCTCAGTGCAATATAATAATGATCTCAATTTTCAATTGCCGACATCTGGGTGGATCTGATTGGTTCACATTCTATAAACACATATAGCCAATGAAAATGCACCTTTCATCATTAAATGGTCACAAGTGATTAATAGTTGAACATTTGCCAATACAAAACAATTCCTCTAATTTCATCAATAATTTGGTTAATCCTTTCTAATGAAAATCTGAGCCAATTAAAAATGTACTTGTCTATTAATTGACAAAGAATTTGTTTTAAGGCAGTATGACAATCACTGCTTGCAATTAAGAAAAATACAGAACTATATTTTCCAAATTCAAATATAAGGAATGAGATTTTGCTATGAGATAATCTGGTTTTGTCAACACAGTATCAGCAAAATTAGTCAACTGTGAAATATGCATAAATTAAGAGTGCGTCCTCTTAGCTCTATCAACCAATCGCTGAATTTAGTTGTGCATCCTCTTTTGACCAGATTGGGTATAATAAACAATCAGGATTCTCTACTAAAAAATATCTTGTCCATATTTTACTTGCTCTCTTGCAATTAAAATATTTTTTTTTTTATAAAATAAGAAGCTAAGAGATTGGTGAAACAAAGTGAAGCGAGAGAAAGAGAGGATACACTTAAATTGTGAATATTTCACAATTGGTCAATAGTGAAATATAATGTGCATACTAGTTCAATTATTTGAGGGTAAAATTTGTTGTGGCCTGCTGGATACTGATCAATCCACCTTATGGCTGATTTCATAATTGTTATCCCAGACAGCAGGAAATTACATTTTATAATGAAATCCTCCAGTTCCTTTAAGTGAATTGTTCAGAATTAAACTAGATAGAGGCTGGTATTCTTGGGAGGAGGCTAACTTTTAAACCTTGGTTTAAACTGGGTTAGTCCTTCACTTTCAGAGGTGGGAGAGCATGGCCTATTGGTTAGGGTGCTTGCCTGTGGCGCAAATTTCCTGGGTTTGAATCCTGGTGGGGATACTTGCTGGGGATTTATTCAGATACCAGCTATTGATTCACTTGGAATTGGGCAAATGAATCATGAAAGCATCCTGTCCTTTGGAGGAGACGTTAAACCGTCGGCCCCTTGTACAGAGAGTCACAACTGTACATATGTATCCCAGCATCCCAGTCAGTTTTGAGTAAGAGTAGGCCTCAAAGCGGGCCATATCATGGATACACGCAGCCTCAGATCAACTTATACAGCTCAACTAATCCTAACACCTAAAAGCCATTACCAATGACTTGCATGAACAAACAAAAGAGTATGTTGAAAGACAACTGGTCCATTCATGTAGGACTAACCCTGGTTTAAACACAGGTTTAAAGACTCCCTTTTGTTGTAACCTTAGATCAGGGCAAATGCACATCGTTATTAGTTCAATGGCTGCACAGTACACTGTATCTCAGGCTCTAATTGACATAACATCAGACAAGATTAATTCTCAACTAGAGCTATGGAAATATTAGTAGTCAGAGAAAGACATAAACAAGTATGGCTGACTACAGGACCTGTTCAGAGCAAATGAATGCTAGGATTGGATTGATTATTCAGTACGTCTGTCCCAAAAAATTAACCAGTGTACAGCTGATGATACATGATTGCATTCTAAAAGGTAAAAGTTGTGACTAGTTTTTACCTGTTTTAAACACTTTCAATTAGCTTGCTAAATATTTGAAAGGGAAAATGCTATGCCTACACATCTCAACACGTATGACCTTTAGATTTCAGATTTATTGCAGGTGCAGATGCATAAGAAACATAATGCCTAACTTTCCACATTTTCAAGGTGGTATCGAGATGCATGCTTCTTGCATGCAAAGTTAGGCATCGCATGCAAAGTTAGGCATTATGTCCGTTATGCATCTGCACCTGCATAAACCTGAAATCTCTAGGTCATTCTACTCTCAAAACCTAATATTGCTGATGTGAAATGATGCCCTTAAAGATTGCAATTGTTTTTTTTTTTCAAGTTTGAAACTCTTTTCCTTCAGAAACTACTCCCAAAATGTACCATTAAACTTCTGTTTTATAGCACCATTCAAAATTAAGAAATGATGACTGACTTATTAGTAAACAAAATTATCTCTTTCTTTACTATAAAGTATAAGGTTCAGGATAAACTAATTTTGAGAACTGTCTTGACAATTTGACAGGGTTGTAGGAGGTATATTGATGTATGCAGGTGCCAAACTTAACATTTTTGCTTTTCAGGAAAATCTCCCAAGCAAACACATAACTTAATAAGGCCACAGAAAAATATGATAATTATTCTGTTTGGTGGCACACATCAAATAATTCATTGATTAGACACTTAGAAAAAACAATATTTACAGACATTAATATTTTAATTTTTGACAACCAAAATGATTATCAATGTGAAAATACGATAGATAGAAACAAAACTTAAAGTTTAAAACCGACTTACACAAAGGAAAGCAGATAAACATTAAACGAAGTAATAGTACTAATAAACTTGCATAGTAAACAAATCATGCCCTGCCTGCTAAATTAAATTCAAACATTGTCATGAAAGATAAAGCCTCTAGTTTGTAACATGTAAAGAAAATAATAGGCGTTACATCAAATACAAGCAATATTATCTCATTGACAGATAAGTTATGTGTAGGAATGTCACAAAAGCACTTATTTTATACCCTTATTTGCTCAGTGATCCTCACTAATTCTGAAACAAAAATTCTGGCTAGACAACAATGAAAGCAGTCGCCTATAGGTGTGTGAGTGGGGGCAAAACAGAAATCAACTGCGCATTGGTAATGTCATCTAATTTAAATTTCCATACAATACAGTCTGAAATCCACTTACAAGTGCAACGTCTTTTTCAGAATGAAATGACATATCAATGCCATAGCTGAGATGTAATGAATATAATATATACACATGTAGGTCTCTGATCTTCTTACAACCTTCTGAATTTATATTTTCAAGCACTTTTAGAATGTTGTCCAATAATATGGTAGACAACCCTTTTCTTATGGCCTGAATCTTTTCCCCAAATATTGTTACAAATTAATTACTCATGTACAGATAAGGCACAACATTTATATAATCCCTACATATTGATCCCTCAGATTACTGTAATGGAAATGCCTCACATAGTGAATGATTTAACCAAAACATACCCTGCCACTTGAGAACATAATTTGACAATGGCTAACATTTCTGAAAACAAGCCCATGTATCAAGCTATAAATTTAAAATATAGGCAAAATTATCCTCCTTTGCGCCTATGCTGACATCCTGTGCTTATTAAGATAAAGTAGGTGCAAAGGGGTATAATGTAATTGTTTCAAATATTAATATAAAAGAAAAGCATTTCAGGGTCTAACTTAATATAGAATAATAGTCTTCCCTAAGACAAAAAAAAAATCATTTTAATGTACATGTTACCTTTGAAAATGGTGAACCACTCATTTGAGAAAAATGTTTTGGATGTACAATGCTTGACTGAGTGTAATGGGTATGGAAAGAAACATCATGTTTTTTTAGCCAAAAATATCACAACAGATATAATGTGTTAGTTGTGTCAGTTAGTCCTGTTGTAGTAAACCTCCATCTATAACAACTGAGTAATGCCTGTTATTATTTAATTACTTGCCACATACTGAAATGATTTGTTCTCAACAAAGGGGTGTATCATTTCTTGACCTCTACAAAGGTTCTAGTCCACGGGAAATCACACAATGTTTGACATAATATTGTGTGATGCGACTGGATCAGTGGTGATAGATTGTCTACTCTACATATGTATTGTGACTCCTTCAGTTTCTAGTCTGGGGTGTCTCTTCCTCTGAGCAGTGATGTCACAACTTTTACGCCCACATCCAAAATGCTGGGGTCTTTGTGTGCGCAGCGCGTAAATCGCCGTCTCTTCAAATCAGCACAGTGACTTACTCTTGCAACCAACGACTCTTGCGCTGACGTCACTGCAAAGATGATACAACACGTACTACACAATATAGGAATCACATTGCTTTGGATACAACAACTCCCCACATCATAAATTTAGAATACAGTTCAATGGCAGCCACATAGTACCACCCCTAATACTTCTATATGCCCAGATCTGTGCAAGTTCAATACAGTAGCTTGTAAGAAAAGTAAGACCAGTCTTTTTACGGCAGTGTTTCATGACCTCTATACATCAGTGTAGGTAACACATAGGATGATATTGTTAAATCCAGATTGATCCGTGTCCTTAGAAATGAGAAACGTAGGCTTGGACAAGCTACGATCTCGGTCCAGTTCCATGGCATAGTGTACGCTATTATATCACACATACAGCCAAAAAAAAATTAACACAGCATGTCTAAATTCCCCTTAGTTCCAAACCATTGGTCTATGCACAAAAACATAAAATTATATCAATAGTCTGTATTGTTCTGCAAATGTTGACACCTTTCTTGCTCCATTGTGATCAATATCGCCAACACAATGTCCATTTTACGAAAATTTGTCACATTTTCAAAGTTGCAACTGAAGACATTATTACAAGATTACAATACACAACCATGCATCAGGCCATGCATTAAGTGACACACACTTCACGGGAAGAATGCGGTCTTTCACTGAATGGCAATCAATATGGCTATACCTTTTATTGCAACTTTTAAAAAGGGAGAGATTTTCTTATAATGGGTATTGTGTTGGCAATATTGATCGCAATGGAGCAAGAAGGGTATCAAAATTTACGGAAGAAAACGACCTATTGATATAATTTTATGTTTTCGTGCTAAGACCAATGGTTTGTAACCTATGGGGGTATTTAGACATGCTGCGTTACTTTTTTGGGGGTCTTTAGGATGATATTGTTAAATCCAAACGGAAGCATGTCCTTGGAAATGAGAATACAGTAACTTGGACAAGCTAGATTCCAGTCTCAATTCCATAAGCAGAGTTTACGCTATTATATCACACATGGAAGAAGCAAGTGGAGGAGGAGAGTAGGGGGTTGGGTTGAGGATGGAGGATGCATTGAATCGGGTGAAGTGGAAGGAAGGAGTAAGGGCGGTTGCTGCCAGTGTGAGGTGAATCCGGCCACCCCCGCTTACGGGAACAAAACCGGATTTAAAACTTTGGATTTATTACTTACTACTACTACTACTACATAGGATGATATTGTTAAATCTAAACGGAACCATGTCCATGGAAATGAGAATACAGTAGCTTGGACAAGCTAGATTCCAGTCTCAATTCCATAAGCAGAGTTTACGCTAATGTATCACAAATAGGATAAGACTGATAGATCTAAACTGAACTGTGTCCTTGGAAACAAGATTACAGTAGCTTCAGCAAGCTAGATCCCAGTCTCAATTGCATTGGCAGAGTTCCATGACCTGTTTACACTAAACATATCATACACAGGATGACATTGTCAATTCAAACTCAACTCTGTCCTTAGATATAAGAATACAGTAGTTTGATGGAGAAGTTAGATCCCAGTCTCAAAGTCCCATGACCTGTAGACACTAACGTATCACACACATTGACCGACTGGTTCCTGTGGTAGGATAGTCAGAATATATTATCTGAGCAGAAAATTTCTCATGTTATGATGTATTTATAAGGCACTCAACTTGGTGAATTGATGAGAGTAACTCTGCTCACAGTGCCTACTATGTGTGAAGTAAATCAATATCACCTTAAACATTGATGACTGTATTAAGTCAAAGCAAGACTAGCTCATCACTGCAACACCAAAATAGTTGAAATGTCCAGCCTGATAAAGGGACAATAGGCATGTATATACTCTGTCCAGGAGTTTATTTTCTCCTTTTTGAGGGGTTTTGCCATTGCTATCGTGTGTGCTGCGGTGTACGCACTCACGTACGTGCCTGTTTGGATCGTAACACGCGCCCGTAATTGGTTGATTTAAAATTAGTTGTTGTTGCTATGCTGAGGCGTGAATGGCTTGCGTACGGTCGTGACTTAGACGCGAAATTGAGAGCAAATAAACATTTGGATACAGTATAGATGCCATACACAAGATGTGTTTGCACTTGTATGTAGAATTACTTTGTCATGGATTGATCTAACAAAAGTATTCCATGTGTTGAGTACAAGTACCCACATCACATATGACAACTAAACTTCCCTTATGTTGCAAACACTAACTTTGGTCTGATAGGTGAGATACACATTGCACCTATTTCCCTTGCATTGCTGAGAGGACAATATAAGCACACTTCATCAGTGCATTGTTTACTCACAATTGCTTTGTTAATTGTTTGACCTAAGCATACACACAACAAGAATGCTCAATTTGATTGATGCAATTGAACCAGACACAACAGGCACAGTACATGCAGGTACACTCAAGTACGCTTACTTCCAACAATTATTAATATGCCTATCACAGACATAATAGGCATAAGCATAATAGTTGCCAGTACTTAATGAAATTCTTTAAGTGTCTCTCTTTGGAGATAATACATCTAAACATTGCTCAATGAGCGCAATGCATAATGACAACTATACTTCATAAACTTCGAAGTACAAAGTAAATTAATTGATGCGCTGCGCATACACTCTTAGGCGCAGTCTAAATCGAGCGCGTTGAAGACACAGCACGTGATGTAAGAACACAACAAGTCTCTTACACTGATACACAAAATACTGCTCATATAAGTCGACAAATACCAGGCATTCCTTGTGAGACTGGTGTGAGAGTTTGATTACTTTGTACTTCTAGGTTTACAGAGTATAGAAATTTAATTTCTGGCTTTCCTTGATGATTCAGTTGCACAGTTACATGAATTGAGCTTACACATATATATATATACATTTACTTTCAACCTGCAACTTGCAAAACATCCAGATACCACTATTTAATACCTTTTAATTACAGTATCTGAACATCAATGTATCACATTAATGCTGCTGTTGAACTGTATTCTGCAAATGGCAGTTTATAATTGTAACAATAGTTCATAAATAATTGTGTTTCTAGTCAGTAAAAATATTTGTTTCAATTGTATATCTACTGTGAAAATAATACTATAGTTAACTTTAAAAAATGCAGGAAATGATGGAGTCACTGCTACCGGATCTCCTCCAAATAACCACCGTACCTGACTCTGTAAGAGCCTGTCCTCCATGTCACAGATCTTGAAAATACACCTTCCAGGAAGTAAAACATGAACATGATCTCACGGAAAGCCCACGCGACTGCATAGTCAAACTTGGAGAAATTAACAGTTTCTCGCTGTAATGATAAAAGGAAAAGAAATTATGAATTTGTTGGTTATTCCAAGACAAGGTTGTGTCAATTACCAAACATTACATATATACTATCACATCCTTAAGGGTTTCCCATCCTTTAAAATGGCGATCCCATTCTAAATGACTAGTATGGGGAACCCAGATACTTTACAACACTCTGTCCCAAAACTTATCAACCCAGCATTGTGCCCAAATCCAACATTGATCTGATAGGATCAGTCAGTAAATAAACAAGTGATCGACAGATCACTAGTGCCTCCTGACATGTAGATATTAAAACTTTCACGCAATTTTAAGGTAGAAGATCCTAATCAAACTAAAGTCTTAATTTAAACATTTTTCATGTCTTTTCATACATAATATTAAAGTATATGTGCAATTATGTGCAATCCGACAATTTCTGAATAAATTATGCAAATGAGAGATCCAATATGGCCGCCAATGGTTGTTATTTTGAAGAAATTTTGATGCGTTCTCCTGATCAAAGTGTACCACCTATCAACATAAAACTTGGTATTTTTGATAATTACACAATTTGCCTTGTACTGACGATTTAATTTTTTCTAATTTATGAAAAGGTTTGATTAATATTCAAAAATATGAAAATTACATGAATTTCACAGCTCATTAATATGTTTAATGCTAAATAGCTCCAAATCGGGGTAGACTTTTAAAAAATAAAAAACGTCAGTACAAGCAGTATCATCTAATAAACAACTCTGGCAAATGGCATTTTATTTGAAGAAACAAAACTGGAGATATTGTGCATCAAAAATGACACTTTGGTCCAAAAATAGAAAATGAGAAATAGGCAAAAATAGGTTTTCGGATACTTACTGGTCAATTAACATCACCAGTGTTCTTGCAGCCATTACATTACTTTCCTTAACCCCTATGTAAAAGAGGTTGTATTTGCCTGATTCCCTGGTCTGTATAGAACAAAGTGTTTCCATTTTTTTTTATTTCTGTAAGTTTTTGCAAAATATCCATAACTAAGGTCTAAATGCATTGCTAAGGAAACAAATATTATTAAAATATGGTAATTAGCATTTTTGGATTTTTCATGGTTGAAATTACTAAAAACTGGACAAAACAGAAAATTGATTTCTTTAAGGAAAAACATTTTTGATTAGGATATTTCTACCTTAACATTTAGCCTATCTCTCAGTTTGACCTTGATGACTTTGAACCTTGGAATATGACCTTTGACCTCATCAGCATATGCAAATTCCCAACCCATTCTGCATGCATCAATGACCCGAATTTGTTAGCAATTGGTCTCCAACTTTTCAAATGGAACAGAATGGCCGCCCCCCATAGGTTACGCGTCCCATGAACATTCATTCATGTGACACAAAAATGTTTGCTTTTAAAACTTCATAAACATGGCTGTAGACTACATAAAAGTATACATTTCTAAGAATTCTGTATACAGATATAGGAAGAATATTTGATTCCATTCAGTCAACAACACAATAGGCATTATTACACCTCATGAATACTCATGAACATAATCATACTATTTGACTGATTCTGATTACAAGTGCTATTTCCCTAGGGAAATAGTTCAGACTGTTTTCCCCAGAGTCACAGGAGGTGTAATAAAAAATACTACATGAAAATAGGCACACTATTTTCCCTACTGGCTATGGGCCTATCACCCTCACGCCCACTTGATAGGCTTGTAGCCAGTACCTCGGGAAAATAGTGTAGCCTATTTCCCCGGGAAAATAGTGTAGCCTATTTCCCCGGGAAAATAGTGTAGCCTATTTCCCCTCTAACCATGTAATATTTGCAGAGGATGATTTAACACGTACTTGGCACAAGTGATCGACATGTCGATCAAAACAAAATATGACGTCATAAGTAATATGAACTGCCATTTACGTCCAACGGCCAATTGGAAAATACGTACGTAAATCCTGGCGTTCACTTCGGTCAAGGTCGATTTACACCCAATAAAAACTGCCGTGTCATCGGTCTTGAAGCCATAATGTTGCGGTGTTTTTTGTTTTTTTAAAGAAATTTTAGGAATTTTTTATGTCCAACCCCCCCTAAATAACCTCATGATATGCTAAGTTCCTTGAAAATCAGTGGCAAAGATGGGCATTGTAGCAAGTCCAAACAAGTGATTGCGCCTGTTTTGCGAAAAATAGCTAAACATAGAATAGAAACACTGGACGGCTGAATCGGGTTGAATCTGATGTAGATAAAATGGCAGTGTTGTCGGCCGAACATGAAAAAGAAGGAAGTCAACCGTCTTTTTCAAGAGAGACCATTCAAGTGACGCCGAAGGCGATTTTAGAGGCCGTGATTAGCATTTGAACAAAAATCAACGTGGCTATTATAGATGCCCCGTAGCAGCCAGACTAGCCGTCAGTAGTGGTGCATATTCGCCGGTCACCGAGAGTCTCACTCAGCTCAGTGCGAGTCATTGATTGTGTACGGTCATGTGCACTGAGGTGGCTGAATCCTTGCGAAGCGGATAACGTGCCTGTGGGAAAGCAACAAATGAGGTTTCCAGTTAATTTTTAAGTATGGCCGCGTTGCAACTGATTAGTGCTTGATTTTTGGCATCAATCAATGTCGGTTGGTCATTGCTAGACAATACAAAAAAACAGCTAGCATTTCCACCAGTACACTAAGCAGCTCAGTTGAACTCTGCACTGATGAATGTGTCGTGTGCTCAGCTGGCTACAGACTAGTCTACAGTCATGACAGTACTACAGGGTGAACACGAAGGTGCTGATGCTGAAAGAGGTTAGGTTTTTCTGTACTAAGCCTTTATTTTTTTATCAGATGTGTTGAAATAGTCATACCGTTTTATACCGAGTCAAAAAAAATCAACTTAAGTCAATACATCATGAATTCTTACAATTGCATAGACATGTAGATAATACACAACAATACAAAAAATCCCCGCTTAGTGATAGTGCTTTATTTCATGGAAAAAAATGACACTTACAAAATTGACACTAAAAATTGAAATCCGACACAAAATTTACTCATTTTTTTTGTTTACTTGGCATTTTTATTCAAATAAAATTTGTACTAGTGAGAATATCCTATATTTGAGCAAAATTATTCACTCAACAAAAAACAACAGCCATTGGAGAAATTATATCCCAGACCAACATGAAGCAGTATGATAAAATCACCCAAAAATCACCCATTTTTTAAAATGGCGCCCCTTCGGCCAAGGAAGTGTTTTAAACTCGACCCAAAATGCATTCGAATTACCAAATTACGTCATAAAAACATACCACATACATCCTCACCACGTCCTATTCTTTTGCACCCAGCAATGCCAACTTCAAGCACTGTGTTTGCCCATAGAACTTAAGGGTAATCGAGGGGGGGGAAAAAAAAAAAAAAAAAGAGCTGACAAACATAGAGAACCTGTCTATCTTCAGGGATCACCTAAAAAAGTCTGATTACCCTCAAGTTTAGCAGCCGAACACAGCGCTTGAAGTGGGTTTGCCAACAGGTTGTGCGTGCAAAGGAGGCGGTGAGCAAAATAGATGGCACTTTATGAGTCATTGTGATTCGAATTGCATTTGGGTCGAGCTTAAATAATCGTCTGTAATATTGTATACTGTTGCCCAATTCCTACTAGGTCTAAGGTAGAGTGTAAGCACCAGGTATAAACACTCTAGGGTTGCTGGTTTCAATCCTACAGCCAAGTGCTTCAATACAGATTCTTTAATATCCCATAAAAAAACATCACAAATTAAAATGCTCACCTGTAATGCCATGAGTTGAAGATAATCTAGAAGAAACCAATGTAAGAAAACCACTGTAATATATGACACATGAAGAACAACAAAATGGGTCTTATTAAAACACATACCAACAGCCCAAGACACCAAAGAAACTAGAGGAATACACTCGCAAAGGGGTTCCAGTATTAGAGTGGTAGGAATGGTAGCTAGACGCACAATAGTTCCACCTGGTGAAAAGGAAACAAATATAAAAAACAAATACAACTACTTTGTCAAATTGCTCTCCATTATCATGAGAATTATTTTGTCCTGTCCTTAATGGTATCCATGATGAAGATCCTTAGAGTAGTATTTTAATCAAGTATTTAAAGTATAAATTCTGTTATAAACAAAATATTGAAGACAATTAGACAAAAAGTTCCAGAATCAAGTGTGACCTACACAATGAAAATGATGTATCTTCCCGCAGATATGATTTTAGCAATTGTCTTTGAAAAATCATTAAAATTAAAAAAGTGAGCACAAAAAAAAATGTTCAGTCAGAAAGTGCAAATTTTTGATGCTAGTTATGAAAAGCAAAAGTTTTCAGCCTTTGGTGCAGTATTATAGAACATGATTCAGTAGCAGAAATCTTTAAATCACATATATTTTGCTTGATGTTTAAAATCAAGGGAAAAAAATTGCGTCATTTGAATGCGTAAGAGTTTTCTTCAACAGTAGAGGAAGCTGTGTTATCCACCAATGTAGCACTGTATGCACAATGCAACAGTTGCATGCAAATTGAATGGAATAGTAATGGAATATTCACCCTTTCTGCCATTTAGCTACCTTCACACAACATGCAATTTTTTGTCTGAGGTACATGCAAAAACATATAAGGAAATGGAGAGCAAAATCAGTTACTACTGTTACTGCCAATACATGAAAGAAACATTAAGTATTTAGCTAAGAAAAAAAGAATATTTGACAAGGAATGCAGCCTTGGAGGACCTTGTGGAAGGATACTTGGATGATGTTTCCCTCAATTAAAAACCTGAGACCCAATCACATCCGAAGGTGCATAATCATTCATATCATTAGATTAATCCCCAAGCTAAATTCTGATTTCAAAGGCATCCACTCTTGCCAATGGGGGTACACCAACATGGGCAAAGCAAGATCCAATGCCATGAATTACAAGGATTATGGCAGTCATGCAATGTGAACTAACAGCAATTGGCTACTTTAATCAACAAAAGTCTTTTCAACCTTCCCATTAATTTGAAGAAAAAGACAATACTTACCTAACCATTCGTGTTCTGAAAGACTTCTCAAGGAGGGGTTGCTGACATTCTGCATTGCTGGGAATAGCTTAATCTTAACATAACCACTGCAAAGATTAAATATCACTGTCAGTCTCAATAATATCACTCTAACTGTCTCCGATCAATACTCATTCTCAAATTCTCGTTCATATCACTTACAGTCGAGTTTTAAATATCATCTCACATGTTTGAGTTAAATATCTCTCACAGTCGCCAATCAATATCACTCACAGTCTGAGTTAAATATCACTCTCACAGTTTGAGTTAAAGGCTGACGCAGAGAATTTCAAAATATAATTTTGTGTAGTAATGAAAAAATAATGGATCAGAAGTAAGATAGTCACTAAAATGTTTAATTCCAACTAGCGATGAATCGGTTTTTCATTTTATGCAGTATGCATTTATGCCACAGCGTAAACAGTGGCCAGGGATCGGGTATAACAAAAATTCCGGATCTGGAATTTTATGAAGCAAAGTTGGATTTTCTATGAAGGGACTTCGATTGAGCTTAGTTATTTCACACAGTGATTAGTATATGGACAAGCATTATGTATATGACAAAAAACCCGATTTGTTAAAAGGGCGTTCGAACCTGGTTGCGCGATCACTTGCTTTATGATGAGTGGCAAATTGTGAGTAGAAGAGAACAAAATGCACTGGAGAGAAGTGTAAAACCAAAATGACCCCACCCCCCAAAAAAACCCAAGTTTGAAAATTCAGGATAGTTTGTTCAGCCAGCAGGGAATTTAAAGTTTTAAACCAAATTGTATGAAAAAATACATCGCGGTCGTGGACCACTAGGGTCATCTGCGTTGCGGGTGGTGAATGGGGTCAAAAAGAAATAAGGTCACCAAGGTCACAGGTGGTCACCAGGTCCATGGGGTACAAAGGTCACATGGGGTCACCGAGGCCACATAGGTCACCTGATGTCACCCAGGTCACAGTCCATGGTCACATGAGGTCCCCAAGGGTAGCATGGGTCACAAAGGTCACAAATAAGTCACCAAGGTCACACAAAGGTCACCAAGGTCACACAAAGTCACAAGGTCACAGGTCACATGAGGTCACATGAGGTCACCCTTCCTCACCGACGACACCACACCCATCCCCGACGCACCCTACCTGACCCCCCCAGACGCACACACCCGACCCCCCTGACCACCCCACCCCTCCTGACGCACCCCACCCCCTCCCCGACGCACCCCACCTCGCAACTAACACCCCGCCCCCTCCTCAACACCCAACACCATGCTCCTCCCCAACACCCACTGCCCCTTCCTCCCCAACACCACCCTTCCCCTCCCAACACCCCACCTGCCCCCCTCCCCAACACCACCTTGCCTCCCAAACCCCACCCTCCCCTTCCATATTATTCACACACAAGATGGTATAGTTTGTCATGGCAAAGGATTTTGCAAATCCGAGGTACATTTTAGCGATAAAGCAATTATGCATTTAATTAGCTCATTTGACATACATAAGCCATATGTATCAGGAACTTTTCAAATGGCAAAAGAAGCGCACCATAATAGGTTTCTGTGCAGTGAAGGAATTTGCATATCCGATGTACCGTTTCAAAATATACGATTACGCCGGATTTTTGCATCTTAATTAGCTCATTTGCATATCTACTTTGCCCAAAAATGTCCAACGTTCTATTCAGGTCGAAGACCTCTTTACACGATCCCTTCCTCCACGTTACATCAATATATGCCTTACAGGAAAATCCAGATAACTGCACACAACCTTGCGGGAAAAGGCGTTATCATTTTGACAGCCAATTAGCTAATTAATAGTCATGACTATGCAAATATGCAGCCAAAACCTCCACATTATATTTTGGCACCTCACTCTATCACCCTACCAAGTGTGAAGTAAATCGGGATTAGCGTTTAGCCAGCAGAGCATTTCAAAAAAGGTTAACCGAAATGTCTGAAAAATATGCAAATAAGCTAATTAAAATTCATGAATATGCAAATAATGCAGCCAAAAGCTACACATAATATTGCGGCACCTCACTCTATCATCCTATCAAGTTTGAAGTAAATCGGGGATAGTGTTTAGCCTGCAGAGCATTTTTAAAAGGTTAACCGAGTCATACAGACGGTCACACATACATACGGACACACAGAAATTTGGATTAGTATGTGCCTCCACGAACATTCGTTCAGGCGACACAAAAATGAGTGCGCCCTCATCGGGAATCTCTGAGTCAGCCTTTAAATATCGCTCACAGTCTCCAATCAATATCACTCAGTCTGAGTTAAATATCACTCTCACAGTTTGAGTTAAATATCTCTCACAGTCGCCAATCAATATCAGTCACAGTCCGAGTTAAATATCACAGTCACACACTCTGTTCAATATCACTTGTAGTCCAAGTTAAATATCACTTTCACAGTGTCAATACTCACTTATTTTCTTTTGACAGTTTAGATGACAAAATTATTAGTATGATCCTAATGATTGAAGTAGTGGAGAGCGGAGACCTAATATTTCACATGTTTGCCATTAATGCAAAAGGCTAATGTCTTGACTATCACTGAACTGAGTGAGTTTGGGAAAATCATGAAAATGGAAGAGTTGATGTGTTAATATTCACTGTAATCAATAACCTCATGTGCCTTGTTTCATTTTTGGGAAAAAAAGGACTGAGTGAGTTTTTAAAACATGTATACAAGTGTTTCTTACCTTTTGAAGCAGGCAATGCCCATGTAGTAGTCTTCTGAGATGTATTTTCCAAATTCTGCCAGGCCTCCAGCCTCTTCTAAGATGCACTTTCGGATCATGTTTGACATACCAGAGACACAGTTGACACCCAATACACACAGAGTTAAATACATACGGGCATGGGCACCACCAAAGTAAACCTGCAAGCAAGTTGGTAAATGGATAGGTATCCTTTATGGAAATGGCTCTCTTAATTATCTTTACATATCATTTCAAAAATAATATAAACGCCCTTCTTATATTGTTAACCGATGTGTTGGCTTAATTGTTAGAGTGGTTGCCTCACAGTCGGGAGGTCACAGGTTTGCCCCCTGCTGGGTCATACCAAAGACTTTAAAATGGTACCTACTTCCTTCTCGTCAGGTGCTCGGCATTTAAAAGAAAGGTGTAGGGAAAGTTAACACATGCAGCTACCAGAAGACTAACCCCCCCCCCACTGTAGCTTTGACTGCATTTGGCAGACATGTGGCCTAGGGTTATGGAAACAGAGATAGGCACCGCCCTATGCGCCATTCGGCACGGGAATGATTTAACTTTAACTTTTATAGTGTTAAATCACATCATATATGTTTCACCACATCCAATTACTAATGTTTTAAATATTGAAAAGAATGTGACAGAAGTGATTAGGAATGTGGATTAATTGTACATTGATTTATGCTTAATGTTAACATGAAATGTCCACATATTATTGTCAATGATTTACGAATAAGGCAAAAGTAAAGAGCAAAATGTTCCGTAATGAATTTTTGATGTCAGAAAAAAAACATACATTTACAATCCAAAGAAGAGGAACCATTTTCAAAGCGTACCTGGTTAATTGGAAATGTTAGCAGCCAATATAAGGAAATACAACAACTAACTGTATCTTGGTTAGAATAATGTTGGTATGTCTCACCTTATCTAATACTGCAGGGAAACCTTTCCTATCTGTACAAAATGGAAGACCTTGGACTAGTCCAACATTTGGTCCCATACGAGCCATCATGTCCATTAAGATATCAGGATATGCTGCAAATCATGAATAACAGTATCAAATTATCAATGTGAAAGTCAATTTTGAGTAAAACATACAGTATGAGTTAACATGAAATATATCTTTTATGCTACATGCAGCAATATCAACTACATTAGTGTAAGCACTCTCATTTCACTTCTTGATTTAGATTTATAGTGTTAGCCTTGGTCAAGGTGGTCTAAATTATTTTGATAGTGAATGGTAAATGGTTGAAATCATAGCTCGTTATTATTAGTATCTAAGTTCTCAACCACAGCCAGGGCTGGAAAATGCCAACATTACCAGTATCATAATAAAAATCTCTCCAGGATTGATTTGCCTTTCATTTTTATGTATTTCTTTATTTAAAGAACATAAATTTCCCTTCCAAATTGCAAATTTTCAGGGAACATGGTTCTTAAGTTCCACACTTTTTCCAGGCATGATCACAACTATTTGCAGTCTGGCCACCTTAAAATACTGATTAAAAACGGGCTTCACCTTAGCTTGAAACATTACAGCCCTGGTACTGTCATAGGAAGAGAAATTGTATGACATGTAGTGTACTATCTAAGTAACCTCAAGCTAGCTAAGTTGCCTGGAGACACATTCCCCGCATGGCTCTGTCTTGGTGATTTGCACCTCGGGCCCTTGCCTGCTTGCTGAGCTTGTGCTATGAGGTATGCAATATGTTACAAAATTTTGAAGATTTTGTGGCAGAAAAACGAATGGATAGATTTTCAAAGAATGCCACTTTAATCGGCCCACATACCTCTCACCCCAATTTGGACACCACATATGGACCTTGGGCCAGTGGTTCTTCTGATTAAATTTGGCTGCAATTGGCGCAAGCGTTTGGGCAGGAGTAACAAATTACAACACTTTAACCGGACATACATACAAAACTTAAAGCATACACACTACATACACATACAGAAATAGTGATTTCTTAGTCTTGCTCTGAGCAAGCTCAGGGGGCAAGACAAAAATATCTCTATTTAGTTGCCTGCAGTCAGAAGCAATTGTTTCTTTCAAATGTCTATTTTCACACTACTATTACCAGTACATGTAAGTACTTGGTTATAGGTACAGCACACCTGAATGGATTAGAACAATCAGCCAATTTCACCCTAATTTTATGAAACTGAATTTAATGTCCAGGTAAAATTATCTGTACATGGGATGATTGACCTAACATGTCCCCAAAGGACAGGATGCCCAATTCCAAATTAACCATGGGGAGAGCGAAATTCTATAGTGTCATATTGCCTTTGGATGAGCAGTCCAATATTTTGATTTGTGGAACTGGCATCCCTACAATAAAAAATACTGTAATATATACATGTTCACTGTATATGTCAAGTTTTAATAGCTCCCTTCAAGCTTGAGCCTGCCACAAGTTCACTTCTTGTGGAGTTAGCCAAATAATGGATCACCATTTTTACTCTGTTAGCAGATGGTCAGTTAGGAGGCACAGCCAACAGCAGCTCTTGAATTGGAGACTAATTCAGTTTTCTTGGCCACTAGCTTCTACACTTACCTTGTATGCTTCTTCGCACTGATCTTTTCAATATCATAGATCATCAATTATCTATTTACCTTGTATGCCACTGTCACTGCTCATTAATTATATCATAATCATCCTTTTGAAGCTGTAGCCTGGCATTACATTGTTCATTTTGGGGTTTTTCCCTCCAATTACACCACCTAAGACAGAAAGAGGGAAACAAAACATACACCAAAATTTATTTTTAAATGATATCAAAGGGGATGGCCCTATTTAAGGATATGAAATTTTTTCATCTTAATTAGATTGGCCTTCACTCCATAGCCCCATCTGTAAGTTTCGCACCGATTTTCAACTCTCTTTTTATGCGAGAGCTAAAAAAAACGTGATTTTGTAAGCCCCATAGAGTACTGTGTAAAATATATTGGTCGATACCAAAATGGGGGCACATTATTCGCTCATAACTATCCAACCAAACGTCCTTTGGCTCTAAAGATTTCACAGGTTATATGAGAAAAATATCAGCTTTCTACTGATAACAAGACCAAAATGGTGAACACTTCAGGTAAAATCTGGGGCTTTCTGGGGACGAGGCTATTAGCGATAGCCATGGACCTTTAAGATTGTACATTTAGTTTCTAATCAGTCCATCAGCTGAATTAATAAAATTGTTGTGCCTTTGTAAATGATTATGCAGGTGCTCTAAAAGTGATGTTCAAGCTCTATGATTTTGTTGCTAATATTTATTTTTGAACTACCAATAGAGAGCTTGACTTCCTTTAAGGGAAGCCCGATTTAAGTCTATCAGTTTCATCTGATATAATGGCCTTCACCCCAAAACCCCCATCTGTAAAGTTTTGCGCTGATATTTCACCCGTTTTGATGTGAGAGCTAAAACGTATTTGCAATCCCCATAGAGTACTGGTAAAATTAATATTGTCGACCAAAAGGGCTATTTTCGCTCATAAACACCAATCCAAACATCCTATATAGCCAGATTTCACAGGGAAATGATAAAATAGCTTGCTTTCTTCTGATATCAAAATTTTGACCACTTCCGGTAAATCTGGTTCCTGGGGACGAGGCTATTAGCGATCGGGCCATTACTTTAATTATTGTTTGAGCAACAGAAAATGCGCATCTCTCAGGAATTGGTGAGTCCAATTCTGATTAGGTTTTTCTGAAAAATGAACACGGGGTAACACTTAAAACAAAGTATTATTGGCTGAAACGGGCTAGTTTGCATTCATACAACCCACAACTTTTATGTACATGACTTACTGAACAAAATGAATTCCCTCAAAGTTTTTGAAATTACACAATGGATTAACAAAGTGCACATCACAAAGATTTCTTGTCGCCCCTTAATCTTCAGGTTAGGTTTTTTTGCCAAGCCACAAACTGGTTAATCTACAATGCACATGAACAATGCAATTTTATAATGCTGTAATTTTTTGTTAATGAGGTAACTCTGTTGGTGGCTGTCTTAATATCTTGCACAATGAGAGCATAGAGGTTAATCGTGCATTGCCATGTTATGCATGAGCATGATCAATTCCCCTGAAAAGACACATTTGGGGTTTTTTTAACCAACTGACCCAAGTTACCACTGATGCCTGTAATCGCTGACATCCCACGACACTGTAAATCAAACTCCTTGCGCATGAGTATTTATTCAAGGCATGTTTCTTGCAACAGAAAGCAGAGCCTTTTAAAGATTTATATAATTTGACAGCCTATTACTAGTGAAACACATAACACTGTTACCACAATGCTACACAAGCATCTTCATGATCAAGGCCTGCTTTTTGTAAGCAGTAAACATTTTGGATTGAACAAACTTGACCCAGTTGACCTAGCTGACCCCTGATGTCTTTATCAAAGACCGGCCATAGCAATGTTTGTGCAATGAGTACTATATAATAATAATCCATTTAGTTTAACACTAGTTTAAAAATTTCCCATACAAATGGTTCTTCCACATGTCCGTGTGATACATCAAATACAAGAAGCAACTATTACAGTTAACATGTAAAATGACCCTTTACGCTTGTACAGCAAATATACCAAGAGAATTAAAATCAACACTAAAAGGATACCATGGCACACATACACACCCCCCCACAAACCACACATCTTACGAACATACATCCATACAGCCAAATATTCATCCAAAGGCCACACCCACATCTATCCCACCTTATACATACGCACCACACACGCAACAAAGGCCTATAGTCTTCGACAAAGCATCCACAGGGCCCGACACAAACATCACACATTACACACACGCACACAACAGCTTTCACCAGGCAACCCGACAAGGCCGCTATCCACATCCTTCATACCTAACATACACATTCGCTCGCAAGTACGTTCACACATACACACGTACACAATCCCGCACATCACACACATATCTAAATACACACACACAACCGCTCGTCCATATCACCACTCCAATCCATACACCCACACACATGCAATAAGAAGTAAATGTAATTGTTTCGTTTAAAAACACATTACCACCGTTATTTACAGTGTATCACCTGTGGAAGACTAAAACAATCATAATAGTTAACTACAATAAAAATATGTATAGCAAACACTATAAACTAAAAACATAAAGCTAATTTTATACTCATAGTAATATCCAAGACAAATCCTTAAAAGCCAAACATCATACCGTCATTTTTTGGAGTGTTTTTTGAACAGGGCAAGATTTCACTTCATTTTGACATTTGCATTGAAGCGTGTTCCACAGTTTTAGCACCCTCTATAAGTAAGCTACATTTTTTATACTCTGTAATGTGGTTTATCAATAAATAAAACATTACTCCCGGCTCTCATATTTAATTCACTTCTTTTTCTTCTTATCTACTGCTCTTATTTGTAACAAGGTTATTTTATAACTTTACAATTAAACCATGGCGATTGCTTCACTTTGGTACAGCTTACCTTCAATTATCCCATTTTAAATCTTTTAATGCCTGTTACTTGATGCATATCTGTTGACACCGTTTTGATTTGGCTGCCCATTTTGCAAGCCTGGACTTATTGTAAGCATCTGATTACAATTTTCCCCAGACTATATTACAATAATTAAAATGTGGGGTTATAATTGCATTATAAAAGACCCGAAGGTTAATGGACAATATTTTTTTGATTTCTAAATAGAACAAACCAGGAGCAATTTTCTTTGTGCTATGATCAAATGTTTACTCCATGATATGTTTCCATCTATAATTATCCAATGTGCCTTACACCTTCACCTTGATTTTTCAACCACTATATTTAAGTTAATATCAATATTGGTTATACAAGCCAGTTTGTGATGTGTACCAACATCATAATTCAGATTTTTTAACATTTAACCTTAATTTGGTTTGTTATAAATCCATTTTCTAACACTCTCAAGAGTCCCCTCATTGATTTTTTTCAACAATATCCTCAATATTACCAGAGCTACATTAAGGGGCCTTATCATCAGCATACAACAACTTGACATTTGTTATCAACTTGGAAGGATCATTTTGGTGCAAAGATTAAAAGAGGTGGACCCAAATTGAGCCCTGTGGATACCACATTTTTGCTTCTTGCTCTTTGACTTTGCACCATTAACATGACGTCTATCTTCATTCAATAACTCTTGACCATGCGATAACATTATTATTCATGCATAATTAACAATTCTTTATGAGTATACTATGGTCAGGTGGTCCGAACGCCTTTTTTTGTCAATCTAACATCACAATTCCAACGTACTGACCTTTATCAATAGCGTTCAACCATCATCAGTAATATTTATAATTCCAGAAGCTGTAGAAAATGAGTCTAACCCTGACTGCTGTGGATCCATGTACTTATTTGCGAAGCTAAATCTGGATATAATTGATCGAATACAGCTCGTTCAACAATTTTTGATCATATAGGTCTACTCCTATTGGACGGTAATTACTGATCAGAGTTTGTTACCACCTCTACATATTGGACAGATCCTAGCTCTCCTTCCAATTTTGTGGAATTGTCCTGAGATCGAGACTTTTTATTGCAATAGCCGGGATCGGACATCCGGGAGTTCAACAAAATCACATTGCACGCCATGACAACACGTGCGTATGGGTGTCGATGTGCGCTGCACGCATAGTGGCATACGATGTGCAGTGATTAAAAGAGTTCAATTTGCGCAGTTTTTTTCACCGCGCTTCGGGGATTCCCTGGCTTTCCTTTGTTTGTCTAGCCAAACAAATCCCCCGCCCCCCGCGATGTGATTGTCGGCCCGCTCCGCGGCTATATAAAGCAGCTTTAAAAATTCAAAATTACCTGAATGACCATTCGCAGAATTCTATGTACCCCTCATGGCATATGGCAATGTATGGTGCTTGTTGACATGATCAGATGCCCAGTTGGAGGAGTAGGCTTTCTCAGTTTTGCCATAAATGACAAAAGTTACCACTGACCACAAACTCTGTTCATGTACAACTTAAGCTTGGTCAAGTGGCCTGCTTGACCCGATTCTATATCTATGCACTTGACCTAGGAAAGAAATAGACTGGACAACCAGAGTATGTTACACCTGACTGACAAACAAGGAGGATATTAAATCAATCATAATATAGTTTGGAATGCCCAATCAATATACCTGAAAGCGCAGCATGAGTGAGCTATAATTAGAACAGTTTTATCATTGTTTCAACACTGCTCATACAAAGGGTAAATAATCTTTAAAGGTGCATTGTGTAATTCTATCACTTCTGTTTTATTTTATGGTTCGCAAGACATGGTTGAGAAAAGTTTATTCCCAAATTTCAGTTGATACCTACCGTGCAGTTTCATGTTATAAGCAAACGCTTTTAATCACAGGTTTCCCCCCCCATACGCTAGTGTACTGTCTTTCTGTCTGTTTTATAACTTGCAAATTTTCTTACAGATACAATGAATTTGCAAGTAAGATTGAGTCCACATGCATAAGGCTAAACGGTTTCAGATGATAAAAAATCATTTTTTTAATGTTTTGGGGGGGGGGGTACAAGGCTGTGGATCATGAACTGCCTCTTTAATATTGAAGAGCAGAGTCGTTTGATTCTTCTTCAACTTCTAAAATTCGTATTACTTTCACTAAAAACGTAAATTTCGCTCGGTTTATAATACGAAAATCGCGAAATTGTTTTCCGCGATTCACCCGGAAATTTTACTGGGGTAAAGGTTGTAACATGGCCGCTGGCCGCCGTGGGGGGCGGATGCTCAAAACTTTATCGGGTGGGATCAGCTTGGTGACACAGGGAAATAGCCAAGAATACTCCATGAGGTAAGTATAAAATGTGACGGAAAATGTTTCCTTCCATTATGATTTTGTGATGTAATGAAAATTCTTTTTACTGCATATTTTCCAGTGACATAGCCTCTTTGGCATAGAATTTATCCTTACTCTTTGTTGAATCAAAATGATTACAAAGAGTACATGTACGTACAATTAAAGTAAGGGTGGGTGGTTGCTAGGTTTAATTATCATAACTGTTCTAACTAAAATCGGGGTGTGATTAAGTTTTTGTGGAAAATCCTGAATACTTGTTTTTAACAAGATCAGCTGTAAAATGACCTAACATGATTAAAATCGGGCTGTAAATTTCAATAAAGTTGCAGAACTTTTGAAAATAAAAATCTGAAATCGGGGAAAAATCCTGAAGAATCACACCCCCTGCAAGAGATATGTGGGCATTTTGGGGTTATGGGTGCTTAGAATGGTCCAACTTGTACAATAACTTTTTCCAATATATTCCACATTTAAGGGGTCTCCAACATTGTTAAGATAATTTGTTTTAAATGGTTGGAGGTGAAAAAGCTATTATATTATTGCTGGTTTTTTTTAAGTGTGAGCTAAGTTGTATTTTTTTATTGCATCTTTGGGCCACTTATTTCTGAGTGCAAAGGACCATATAGTACTAACATGGCTAATCTGTTCATTACATTGCATGTGCATTTTTTTCCTGAAGACAAAGCTTTGTTGGGGCCTTTTAATTGAAGCTTTAATCACTTTCCCCTTGAGCACCGGAACAGATGTTTGTAATGTAACCGAATTGTAGATAATATAAAATATGCGTAACAGTAATAAAAAAAAAATCTGCATTCAAAGTATTATGCTTTATGCACGAGTTGAAAATAGGATTAGAACAATCCAGAATCACAGTGTCTTTCATAAAACAAATGTTAAAATTTTCTATGCATTTTTGTTTATGCTGTATGTGCTAAGCTGACAAAGTAAACCCATCTCGAAACTACAGAAAATGCTATCAAAATGTTGCATATAGTTCAAATAATAATTGATAAGTTTCACAGAAATTATATTTGACTAGTTTGTTAATTTACTAGATATACCCATTATCATTTTTCTGATATTTGCAAAGAAATTTGAGCAAACATTTGACAAAAATTAACCAAATCAGATTTTTCCAACATTAACACAGCCAAACTGCTAGCATATGTCTACTCCCAAAAGGGCACTGCAATGTCAATGTTAAAGGAGGGTGACCCGATTGACAACCTCACCCCCCCACTTAACTCCCATCAACTCAAAATTTGCATTTGCAATCATATGTTTTTGGTGATGCTTCCATGACTTGTGACGGATAAAACATAATTTGGATCATGATCGGGTCACCCTCATTTAACTTGTCTATAGAAACGTGTTCTCTCGCTTGCTCTCTCACGCTCGCTCAACCTTTACCTGTGAATATTCAATATTTTAAGCGTTATATTGTGTATTATATACCTCATATATAGATCCCTGTCATCTGATTGGTTAAAAGTGGAGGCATAAATTCAACTAGCTTCAAGAATTGAACCAAAAATGAACTATGCCCTGGGAAGAGCGGGAATAGTTCATAAACTATGCCCGGAACACCTCTTCCCAGCGTAAAAGACTGTCGTAGGAACTATTCATCCGTATTATGAGTGTACATATTGAAGCTGGTGTAAGAGATGAATGTAAGCAGACCGTCGCATTCAGGGCCCTGATCGCATTTTGTTTACTCGTACTACCCAGGGAGCCAAAACCCATATTTGGGAAGGAAATGTCTTTTTGAGTTATAAAAGGTTGTCCTATATAGGGGTGTTCTATGGGTCATATGCAATATCCCCAGGGTGGACAACTAATTCAGGAAGTGCCAGGGGGTCCCCACATGACGCTAAAGTTGGGACCCCCAGGTCTCATTTGTCATAACAGATTCTGCCATTTTAACCTGTTTTGAAGGGAACATGGTTCTTGTAGAGCATGTTTTGAGTTTTAGAATGGCTGTTATAGTTAAGATGATGCAGAAAAACACAAAACATTGTAATTTTCATGAAAGGTGGAAGGGTGAGGAGGGTGATAGAGGGTATTGGGGGGGGGGGGGGGGGGCAATGGCATCTCTGCAAAGTATGTTGTATTTGGTATCATATTGCACCAAAGTGCAAGTACAATAATCCTGTATGTGTTTCTTTGATCTATTTTGCTCCCTGTGCCTGTGGGTTACCTGGCAGATTTTGCAGAGCAGGACTTCACACTTACACAGGAAGTCACTGACCAGGCAAGATACTTGTTTTTGTCAGTGTACTCTACAGCAGGACCAGGTGACGGGTCATCCTTTGATGAGCTAAGAGCACACAAATTCCTCAACAAGAAGACTACAGTCCTTAAAGTTTTGCCTCCAACAGAATTTATTCTGTCTGCATTTGAAGAGAGCTGCTTTTGCCACAATCATTGCTCAGGGATAGTTTTTGTGGCACCTAAGGGAAGGGCACAAACAGAAAATTCATATTCCTTTCCGTTCTCATACGGCAGACTGTCAAACTGTTGTTACCTTAAGCAAATTTGGTAATATTAGGTGATAACTGTGCATTTTTAAGGGTCTTTAAATGATATTAATACACCAACTGCATGCCTGTGACCATGAAACAGGCAAAATATCCAAGATTTCCATGCCCCCCTAAAAGTGGGGGACCCCTTTGGTGGTCCGCATGAAAAGTCGCTGAAATTACCTGAACTTTGACAACGCGCCATATGCCTTGTAGTAGGGATAGCCTTTTCTAGTTTTTTGCATCTCAAAGAGCACTCTTTAAAGATATCAGAAATGTTGAAATTGTTTTGTATTTTTGATTTCTTCACATTTTAATTTATGCATAAAGATTATCAAGCCACATTTTTATTACATTACAGTACCTCTATCCCTAGCACGCGGCCCCTAGTGCGCAGTGGCGTAGCCAGATCTGACTGTCTGAGGGAAGGCAAGACTCAAAAGATTTCCCGATTCCTGTACCAGCTTGGGGCATGATTAATGTACGAGGGGTCACAACTGATTTAGTTGTGGAGATAATACACCTTTAAATTGGTACTTAAAAATGCACGGTTGTCACCTAATATTACCCAATCTTGCTCAAGGTCACATTATTTGACAGTCTGCCGTATGAAAACTGAAAGGAATAGGAATTTTCTGTTTGCGTCCTCCCCTTAGTTGCCAGAAAAACTATCCCTGAGCAGAGTTAGAGCAAAATCCAAGATGTATGGTGAACTCCCTTCCTATTTTGGCATGGAGAACCTTAATGAATTCATTCGTAATTGTAGTGCGTAACATGCTGAAATCAGTTTTTGACAATTATCTCAAAAACCATGAACTTTTAGATATAAAAATGTATTACTGCCCCCCCCCCATAATGCAGCCATTGCGCACATTTTGAGTGGTCTCACAACCTCCTAGGTCTTAACGGTTCAGTAGATACAGTTAGTAGTATACTTCGCTCAAAAAGGGGCGTGACCCCCAAAAGGGGGCGTGGCCATTCAGCTATTTCGGCATCAGTAGGAATTATGTTACCAAGCCAATATTGTTCCTGGACCTTCAATGAGTGGATACCTGAGAAGTTTATCTCTGGACATATATTGCATACAAACCACCATGAGCTACTAGAGTATGTACAACACAATGTATCAGAAACTGTTCATGTGGAAAGAAATCTGTTCCATGCTACATTGGGTGTGCTTGCACAGGGAATCCCAGTCGGGCAAGATATGTAGAGCAACTTGCTGCCGGTAGTGACACTAGCAGTGAAGACAGGGACTCCGAAGAAGATTAAAGGCAAATTGAAAAAGCAAATATTATACTTTATTGAAAGTGTATGCAAATGAGAGGAACGCTATATAAGTTTACAGCCCTTCCTAAGATGTTGACATGGTGAGCACGTATTTGCAAACTTGTCATTTTAAATTTGAATATCAGTACGCGCAATTTGCGACTTTAACCACTTTTAAGTGTATAACTTGAAACTGAAAGCATTACTTGCTTAAGTTATCCCATAACTTGTATTCAGCATCAGATTCCCTTTCATTTGGTATCAAACTTGATATACTTTGACCCATGTTTACCAGTTTAGTCACCCCCACCCCTTGACCCCCCATTTCCAGACCCCCTGTCACATGTTGATTTAGTTGTCTGCCCTGAGGGGACTCTCTGGGCCATAATGAATACATGGATACCCATGAACCTTTTATAACACAAAAAGACATTTGGTCTGGTCTGGCTCCCCGGGTATACTGTGCTTACTGTGCTAAAGCAAGGAAATGGCTGAATCGCAGCATCAGCATTTATGCTTTGAGCTTGTAGATGAAGATCTGAAAGGAATCAGAGGTGCAGCTCATAGGGCTAATACCAAACGGCAGGTAAAATACACCGTGAAGATATTTGAGGATTATAATTTGACACCAATAATGGCCATCTGCAGGCCGTGTAAAAGTTGCTGAATTCGGAGTTGTACGCATCTTGCCGACAAAAACATGGCAAGAAGTCGATTACGGCGATCCGTTTTGGACTCCATCACTTCCTCAACACAAGAAAGGTTGATTGCTAATTCTTCACAAGTTTTGGACCCTAAGTTACACAAAATTGTTAAACCATGCATGCATGCCATGGCCTACACATGATATAGGCCTGTCTGTGTTAGCATCCTGGTTTAGAATGTTCTTTTAACCAATCAGATGCCAAGAATCTATATATTCGGTATATAAAACAAATATTGACTGCTTTTTATTCGGAGCATGGTTGAAACTATAGGCCCTCGGTGATCTCGAAACCATACTATGCCCCTCGGCTTAAACCTCGGGGCATAGTATGGTTTCGAGATCACCTTGGGCCTATAGTTTCAACCATGCCCCTCATAGCAGTCAATATTTGTATACCATGACCTGTACAGTTTGACCTCAAACACAAACATAATTGATCTTTGTTTATTCTGTACTGATATTCAGTAAGATGAGGTTGAATTAAAGTTGATATTCAAAAGAGTAACTAGTCTACACTGCAATGTAAATTGAACTTGATGAGGTGTATTAAAAAGATACATGAATGAATTCATGTGAGTGAATGAGAAGTATGATACACAGGTCGACAACGAGAGTGTTCCAATCTTATTAATAAGTATGTTGTTAGAAAATAACACACTGTATACTAGTTCAACTAATGGTGTATTCAGAGTCTGCCATTTTTCATCGGTCAACATCGCTTGGTGCTAGTCTTTTGCGCATGCCAAGCACAGTGCACTGAATCATGTGTACCGTAGTTAAGAAATTAGTATCGAGCAATGTTGACCAATGAAAATAGCTTGACTCTGAATGCACCATTACTTGTAAGATTCTCCATGAATTGTAGTTGTATAAAATGCAAATTTCAGAACAGAAAAAAACATGTGATCCAATTTTGACATACGGCAGGAAACATAACAGAATATGTTTTCTTTTTAACTTCACTCACAATTTTCATTTGCAGAAATCCCCAGAAAGTTCACAATAGGTATGTTAACAAATGAAAATAGATTTAAAATATTTTATCAGGAACCATTATGATTTGATACTGCAACTGCAAAATTTGAACATGTTAAAGGTCCATGGCCCAATCGCTAAAAGAACTCCCCAGAACTCCAGATTTGATTGAAGTGGTCAAAATTTCAGTATCGGAAGCAAGCTACTATTTTTCTCATTTACCTTGTGAAACCTTGGGAGGAATGGATGTTCGGTTTGGAAGTTATGAGCAAAACGGTGCCCCATTTTACACAGTACTCTGTGGGGCTCACAAAATCATGGTTTTAGTTCTCACATCAAAACGGATTGAAACATTACCGATGGGGTTTTGGAATAACAGCCATTCTATCAATATGAAAACTTTATTATACTTAAATCAGAAAACCCCTTTAAGCAAGAAACATCAAAAGAGCAGGCTTGCTCTACTGTGAACTAAAACCCATATGAAGTCCTTTAATACAGTAAATTATCTACAGACCAATCAATGCATAGTGTACAGGGTCAAAACATATTTACCTCCATGCATGAGATTATACAGTTCAAGAGTAATCTCATCCATGGTAAAATAATATTGTTTTGCACTTTGGAACAAATTTGTGTGTGTGTGTTAAAGTTGAATAACATTATAAACTTACAAGTATTTCTAGGTCAGAGTCATGCAGCTTTACTCAGAATTTTGATTTTCCACATTTGATCAGATTTACATGAATTAAAAAACTTTTATACATTGACAAATTATGTGATAATCTACCTTTATATAACAAAAGAAGAAAAATCAAGAATATAGGTAATAAATACTAGTTAATTGATTTTATACTTCCACCACACAAACAAGAAATGACAGTCACTGAGGCCTGAGGTAAGCAATCCGCAGATAACTGGTGTCGTCTGATGTGTAGATCCCCAAACTTTCATGCAACTTTTAATATTTAGCTCATCTCACATCTTCACCTCAGATAACCTTTGATCTTGGAATATGACCTTTGACATCAACATACAGATTCAGACAGTAGCAAAACTTTCCATAACTTCAGTATCCAGACAGGCAGTCAGACAAAATGGCTAACTGGATAGTGTCCTCATGAACATTCGTTTAAGTGACACATACACAAAAAACCATTGACCATTCAGGACAGGATATGAACCTGTGACCTTCCTTTCCCATTTGGTTCTGGGGATTGAAAGGTCCCAGGTTCAAATCCTGGATGGTCGGTGGGTTTTTCTCATTAGCTGCGATTTCTTGTTCAAGTGGTGGTATAAAATCAGTTATGTAGCTTTTACCTTTGTTTCAAGTAATAGTGATCTTTTAGCTGATGAACTTGATAGCAAATTGTAAATTTGTAGAAAAATTGTGAATAATAATTTTAAAAAAGCTAACAAATAGCATGCTAGTACTATGGAATCTGAATAACCATTTTATACTATATGAAGCAGTAACTTATTCTTCTGAAGTATAACTCAATTTTAAGCATGAACCTATTATAATAATTGCAAAATAACATTGAGATATGATGACCCAATGAGCCACCCACATGTGGAAGAGAGCACTGTAATCCACCAGAAAGAATAGAAAGGCATGAGATGTGACACACACACAATCCAATCTGCCTGATAAGTTAAAAGGGATTAGCCCCTAGCTACTCAGCCCAAAGATGAGGTTGCCAACAATCACCACTGCTCTTTTATGGACAGAACTTTAGAATATATGTTATTCTGTCAAACTCTAGTCCTGTTATGGGAAGAATCACTTCTAAAATGCACAACCAAACACTGTTCTTTATTTAGTTTTCTCCATTTAATAATCAGATCAACTTTGCAAACTTAGCTGACCTCACACTAAATAGTCTCAATTTTGACAGAACAACAATTTCCTATAAAATATGTAAGTATACACAGGGGAGTATAGTGTGCAGAATGAAAATTTGTGATTGTTGACATTTTGTGCTTGTGATCTTGGCAACAACACTCCAAGGTTCTCAACTAATAAATAAGTCCCCACTCCCCATGAGTTTTTCAATGAAACCTCAAAATGGAAAATGTTTGTAAATAAGTAACTGGATCCCTGACTCCCCTCTTTTTTTCTTTTTTATCATTTCTGAACAAAATTAAAATTTCAATAAGATATATGGCAGATTTAGTAAAGAAGAAAGCCTTTTGAAATGTGATGGTTAATGCCATTTTTATCTTTTGTCACAGTTCAATGATTTTATTCTGTCCACATGTTGCCAATATATGATGTTGGTTCAAACAACAGCAAAATTTATCATGCATGTCGCCAGGTGTGCATATATTTTATGGTGAAGTGCAGCAGCAAGTTTATTATTTTGAGTGATTTGATAGAAAACTAACTCCAAAAGCTTGGAATGCTAACAAATACATAATGACATTTTATTTTTTGAGAAATTATATAAAACCTGTGGAGGGGAAGTTTTGAACCCAATATTAACTCATACCAAGCACGTTCAAAGTGACCAACATCTCTTCCCCTCATTCTGAATTTTGGGGCCAATAACTTTATCCATGTCAGGATTTGAACCTGTGTAAGTGTTGCTGACAATACCACTCAGGCCAGGGAGGAGTGCTTACCTTCAAAACTTTTTCCTGTGTGATATAATTTACAGTGAGACAAAGAAATGTAACAATCAGGTGATTTAATCTTATGCAATCAGTCAAATTACAAACAGCCAGTAACTGATGCCCAGGCATCACATCTTTTCCTTTGTCAGTAGCTACTCCTTTTGAAATTGAATAATTCAGCAGAATTTTCAATTTGACTCTTCTCAACTTCATCCCTCCTTTTTTCTCTCCCTCCCAGTCCTATCACCTTTGTTACAAAACTTGTGATTAGTTTCATACTTATATAACTTATTTGTTATTTATTTATACTATAAAAGTTGATTCAGCCAATACAATACCGATTTTAAGCTCAAATGCTAAACTCAAACAATTTCCCTTTAATTTAAACATGATTGAAATTCCACACACATTACTAAATTCAGCCTATTTTTTAGGGCAAATTCGAAAATGCGCAAAGTGACATGTAGTGTTTGGTGTGAAAGTTGAGGTATGGTTCATTCAGGTTGTCATTGGCATGTTCCGCTTTGTGCTGCTCTGAAATTCTGTGGTGTGATTGCCTGTGCATTGTGTAGGAATATCTCCCAGGGAACCGTATGCCACTCTGTGATGTTTCCTGGTAAAAGTTAGTTTATGACCTTCTCACACTGTTCGGTAACTTAGTGATTTTTGTGGCACTTGTGTGCTGTTCGATAGTACTGCACAGCTTGTTAGGAAGTTGGGGTTACCCATGATATAGATGCATCATGGGCACACAATTGATTCTGTCAAATATATTCCTGAATGTCATTCAACATTACTCTGGGGGACTATTATGCACACATAAATAGTCCTGTAAAAACCACACCATTAGACAAATTATCTGATAGTGCTAGTTTCCTTTTTCCTGCTTAAGCTTGATGTTATCTTGTTGGTTTAACTGTATATTTTACACACACATCTTCCTTTACAGAAAATTATTTGGATTGGAATTTTGATTTTTTTTTTCAATATTCAGTATATCTTTAGTTTCTTGAGAGAAATGCTCCAGATGGAAACATTTCTAAAAATTTAATTCTAGAAAGGTAAATTAAAATAAATAATTGAAAAATCAATCCTTGTCATAGGCACTCAACTAATTGCCCACTGCAAGTTGTATGCATATTTGATTGTAAATTATTTTTTTTAAATCTAGAAATAAATCAAACCCATTCTGCATTTCAGGTTGGGACACAAAAAGGAAAAAATAACTTTTTTTTGCCTTAACCTTCACTTCCAATAACAAGCCAGACACAGTAAAATTCAAATTATGGTAAACAGAACATAACAAAGAAACAATTTGACTTACCATAAATAACCTTGCATCTATCTCTGGATATCTCTCCATGAGTGGTTCTACTATTTGTAGACATGGGTCTCCTTCTTCTTGCACACATAGTAACAATTCATACTGTGAACAATAAAGAGTTAACAATATCTATAGCACACTCTAGTTTGAATATATCACAATGGCATCACTTGTGTACAACATGGGCACCACATTGTGGTTAACTACAAAGGCCACAATGATGGAAGCTTGGTTTTAGTTTACAAAGAATAAACTATTCTTCTCTACTTGTTTAACATGTTTTAACCCTATCACTACCAGATAAGAGGTAACTGACAGTTAAAATTTTAGATGAACTGACAAATGTGGAAATTTTAATGAGATTTGTATTTTGGTCAATTTCACAAATAAATCCACAAATGCAAAAAATAAAACTACCCAAATAATTTATGGAATTCTGAGAAATGCTCAACTGGGGAACACAAAACATAATATTTATTAATTATTAGATATAAATACGTGCAGTGTTGTGTGTTGCGGAGGGATACTGCGCACGAGGGCCGATGATAAAGGCTAAGCACGGACAAGTGACCTGGATGAGTAGGACAGCCCTAGACACGTAGGTTTCTGACACGTGCACAAACATCAACATTAAACTAATTACCCTGTATCATATAAATGCTTCTTAGCTCAAGTTCAGAATCTGATTACCTTTTTTTTTGTTTTCTGCTAATTTTCTTGTAAAACATCCAGGTTTTATTCTAATTATTCTTGTCATTTATATCATTAAAATTTTGTTTTGTATACTTTCTAGAATGATGATTCTTATTTTCCCAAACTCACATCTCGAGTATACTCACTTTGGGATAATTAATTTTGTGAAGTAGCTCTCCAAGTTTTCTTGTAAGATGTGGATCAACACCAACCATAGGTTTGAGTATAGAAACACCTGGCAATTCTTCTCTGGCTATATTTACACTGGCTTGCGGTACATTACACATTTTCTGAAAAAAAAACCACATACATAATAATTCATTATTCTGACCTAAATATTTCACAATTTTGTTTTTTTTTTAAAAATTGTTGGGATTCCAATTGTATTACAATTCTTTATTGCAACATGGACTAAATTTTACATGCCAGGGGATAAATTACCGGCGCCGTGTTGTTGCTAAAACCCAGAGGCTATAATTTGTTTTCCATAATTTACTGACAGAAGCCTAAGTATTTACATATTCTGTTGGGTTAGTTAGATTGGTTTTTTCCTTCTTCATTCGTTAATAATAATATTTTGTACCTTCCATACATTTTTGGTTACAAGTAATGCTCTTTTGATCTTGTTATTGTATGTGCATTATCTCAAGAGACAAAGTCTAATTAATGCAGACAGTATTCCTGGACTGATTATTAGACCTATTTACTTAAAGGTCCATTTTGTGATTGTCAAAACCTTCTGTTTTATTTCATTGTTCTCCATTTCGTGATTTCAGACACCTTTCTGTTTTATCATTGTCACTAGATATCCTGAGAAAAGCTTATTCACAAAATTTGAGTTGATCCGATCTTGGGGTTTTGTGCTATATGAGCAATTGCATTTTCCACGGCCCCAATGTACTGTAATTCTGTCCATTGAGCTGGACCTCAGAGGTGAGGCTGAGATGATTAGTGCGAGTGGAGAAATAGGGATTGGTTGTTGATGATGGAGGTGTCAGAGGGTGTTAGAGGGAGGAGGGATGAAGGGAGGCCCAGGAGTGGGCAAGTGGTGTGGTAGTTCCAATTTTTAAAGGGAAAGTGGGAGCATGAGTTGTGTGCATATAGGGGTGTGAAATATTCAGGGGCCCTTTAGTTAGTTTGCCCCCTTTGTTAGTTAAGATTAGGTTAATACTTACCTGTTGGTGATCTTACTAGGATTGAATTCGCTCCTGAGTGAATGTGATCCCTTCCAAAGTCTTACACCGATTCATATATCGCCCAACCCTAGCCCTAAAGAGAAACCGCCCCAACCCTTTCCACTTCCTATTTCCCCCCCCCCCCCACCAAAAAACTACAAGATAGCAAGGCCGAAGGATGGATACTTAGGGGAGGGAAAAGGCTTGGGGAAGGGCCGATCACCATCAGGTTCAGTATTAACCTAATCTACTAACAAAAGGGGGCACAAAGGGCCCCCTGATGTTAGCTACGTGAATACTTACCTGATATGTGATCTACTAGGCCATGCATACAAGATTAGCACCGCTAGAAAAAGGAGAGGGTGGTAAGTATCCGGAGGCTTATGGCATTAAAAACAGATAATCCAAAAATATAAGTAAAAAAAAAGCACAAAATCTTAACCAACCTCACAACGATGCATAATACCTGTAATGCAAGAGGAGATTCTATGTACTTTAAGTACCTAAATATTTGTCTCATAATCAAAGATTAAGCAACCAAAGTCAATTATCATCTACCCACTCTCAGAGAAAGAGAAGGCTGGGACCAATATTGCTCCTTTGCTAGGTCTCAATTGGTGAAAGAGGAGTAGGACCAAAAAAATTAAACCTACGAAGATCGGACCTGCCGGGTTTAGGGGTCTATATGCGCCAGTATAAAATAGTAGCCTTAACCAACCGCTGGGAGTAACTCAGATACCACATGATAATTAAGGCTTATGGTACTGATATAATTGTTGTATAACCTATTCATAAAAACAGATTATGTACCAGAAAAAACAACAGTTTAAGGGATTAAATGGACATAAAAAGCAAGCATTCAAAATTTCTTTGGAATTAGATGACAAAGGGATAAGTAAAAAAAATTAATACCAACCCACAATTTAGACTGGCAAAGTCTGACTTTAGGGGAAATTTTATAAAGGAAAAACACTTGACCTTCCAATGACTAAATCCAAGGGTTCTAATAAGCTAAAAGCAGACCGACCCTTAAGCAATCAAGAACAGTTACAGTATCAAGAGAAACTGACTGCAACAGCCGAAAAGGAGGATACCACTACTAAAATGGTAAACAAAGGCCAAAATCTTCTATTCAAACTAAAGGTTTAGAAAAAGCAGATAAACAGTATATGAAACGCTCTGTAACAGAAGACATCTATAAAAATTCCCAAAAACAACGTTAAATTAATCAGGAGGCCTATGACCTAAAATGTTAGGCATTGTTTCTCTGAAGAAGCTCAAATTAAATTATGGCTATTAATATTATTATGTTTATTAAGGACAGTATACGGAACAGGTTTTCAGAGAAGAAAAAAACTAGTGATTTATAATGTTCTTAAGATAAATGTTCAGACAGCCAGGAATAAGTCACAACAATGGCCTGCCCTAGATGATAGATCATGAGCATTAGGAGGATATGTCAAGGCTAGGGAGAAGGGGAGGGAAGGACCAATAAGGAAATTGTGGAAAAGGTAGATAACCTGCCAGGTTCCCTCCAGGAAGGGGAGCTAAAAACAAGTTGCATCCAAAAGCTTCCAAAAACTGGATTAGTTTTTGGGAATGAGTATGGAGGAGAGACCGAAGAGAACAGATCTATGTAGGAAATGGTCTGGGACCTGAAAAACAGAATGCGAAAAAACCTGATCGGACAGCGACCAAATCGTCGGACTGAAATAAATGCCCCTGGCAAATTATAGTCTGCTTGAACAAAGTAAAACACTCTAAAATGCAGATTACAGAAAGGAGAACCAAACCTTGCACTGCAAAAGAGGGTTGAGGGTGGAGCCAAAAGATGAGGGAGCGGCTCATACCACCTGTTAGTTGACGGTCACCACCACTGAGATGTATTGACAATAGGATAAAATAAAAAATGCATGTTGAGGACTCTAAAGCATCCAGGAAACCTCCAAAGAATGATGAAAGACTGGAAAAGGTTCAAGAATAATGTATCTGACAAGTACTTTTCCTTCACCGGCAGAAAAACCTAACCAATGTGATAAGAGACTGAATATGAAGGCCACATCTAAAGTCAAACAGCACTAACTGATGAGGCAAGAAAAAGGCGTATGGTTGAATCAAGTCCCTCACAACAAACCAAGAATGGTTGGCAAACTGATACAATGGAAACAGACTAGAGAACAGAACTTAGGAATTCATGCAAAAACAAAGGATTAAGATAGCAGCTTGCCATTGAAACTAGGGCCATACAAAAGTTGTCTGATCCCAACAGCAGTTGAATACACCAAACCAACTCATTCGGAAACGCAAAGAGCGTGCCGCTGAAAAAGCATGGTCCATGCGAGAAGCAAAAAATCTGTCAAACTCCATGCAGAAACGCCAAAGTTAGCCAGAGAATTCAAACCAGTAATTAACCAGCACGATAAGAAAAAGAGGAAGCAGTTGCCATAGGAATAACCAAACTAAGACATTGCCTCGCTCTGTCAACCTCCTGACCAGGCACAAGTCATGAAGGAAGCTACAATACCTGGCCAGACACCTCAGACGCCCCCCCCCCCCCTTTCTTGAGGGAGGATCTAGGCCTTTGATCGTATATTAAAACTGCTCTCTCTCCAATTCTAAACTAATCTATGACTATATATTATCTTGTTCCTTAAAACCATCGTCAAGCAAAGCTCACTGAAAACAAAAGGCCAACTGCAACCTATTAGAAACTTTCAATAAATCCTTGGAACAGAAATAAGAAAAGTTTTCCCAGGAATTCTTCAAATCCAGAACATGAACAGAATACTCCTTGTCTACTCAGACAAACTTTTGGGAATGAAAAGGACGAAATATAATACCAGGAATACAGGATTTACTTCCCAACTCATGAACTGAAAAAAAAGCAACCTAAACAGCGATAGATAATCAGTATGACACGGAGGAGAATGCTTTGATAAATATGAACCCGGGCGGCCTGGCCTGGATTGGTGTTGAACGCAAAAGTCAGCCACCCGAAGTGGCGTGGCAAAGTAGAGTCGAGGACAAACCTATGTGGCAAACATTCATGACATTCGATTATGTACGCGGGACTGCGCTCCGAATCACATCCATGACATGCATGGAAAAGTCCGAATAAAACAAGCTTACAGAATCTGAGAAGAAAAGAAACACTGTAAAATAAGCTAGTATGCTTAGAATCACCGACAGGTTGCAAGCCCCCAAAAACACAAGAAAATGTCATATAACTGAGAAGGGCTTAACTAAAAACATACTTCTCTTAACATAGTAGGGCTATTCCATGTCAACACTGCACCAGCCGCACGTCATGGATTTTTTTCTTTTTGGCGTGACGTGTGACATAGATATTGATGAGAAATGAAAATCCTGAAAATTTTTGTTTCATTACAGCCTTTCGTTTTCCCACAGGAGCATCAGAAATTTAGGGGGGTAACATCAAAAAATGCTGTGCAATGCGAAAGACAATTTTTGAGAGGCCAAAAATAGGATAATGGAACCCTCCCCAACTTTTAAAATCACTATCTGGGGAATTTTTTGATTGTTGTAGTATTCAAATTGGGCATCAAAAATGTGATAGCGCCTTTACTTTTAAAATTATTGGTGTAAAATGCAAATCTTTCATCTGGACAAGTTGGGGGGTCAGAACCTCAGTAAAATGTAACAAAACAAAAATAGTTTGAATGTCAATTTTCTTGTTAATCTGAGTCACACAGCAGGACTTCTACCAGTACAATAATAAGTACATTAGGGAAGTAATAAGTGAGTTAAGCCTATTGAAAAATCATAATTTTGCATTTTGACATATATTGCCCCCCTGAAAATCAATTTTGACATATGACACCACCTCCTCTACTCAGATATTGATGATACATCATCAAAGAACTATTTCTGAAGGAACCAGCTTGTTGTTTGATGTCTTTCATTGTTTCAGACACACAAGACACATTTGTTGATATCCCCATAGGATGTATATGGTGATATACCACTGGGCATGTACAATGACCTCTGGGTCACATATACCTTTGTGTGGTAACTTTGAGTGTGTATTTTGTTGTGAAAACATAAAGACACCAAGCTAGTTCTTTCCAGGAGAGTTGTTTAATGATATATCTCAACATATCTGACGTAGAGGGGTGGTGTTGAATGTCAAACATTGGTTTTTCAGTGGGGTCAAACTGTGTCAAAAAAAGTACAATTGCCATTTTCAAGGGGCCCTGTGGCTGTACCTCACTTATATTACTTTCTAATGTGTTCATAAGTTGTATTGGTTTAAAGTTCTACTAATATGTACCTCTGATTGACCTAAGAGGCGACATAAAAAATGTTCTTACTTTTGGAGGTCGGACCGCCCAGACTTGGCCGCCGAATGAACCAAGCACGCAGATTCGGCTCATTAAACTCTTAAGCAACACGCTATGAACTTCCTGATGCGAGAGGATTTGAAATTTCACCACCAAAATATGACACATAGGATAGTGATTTTCAAGTTGTGGAGGGCTCCATTACTAATCTATGACCCTCTCAACATAGTTCTTTCACATGGGCAGCACTTTGATGGTTGGGACCCCACTAAATTTCCCATTGCTCTGCGGGAGGGGGAAAACAAAATGGGACTATGACGTTCAAAATTCAGGATGTCATACTCATAATGTCTACCACCACACTTTTAAAGCGAAAAAAAATCACGACGTGATGCGGTGCACATCTCGAATGTTTGTATGGAAGGGCGTAACACAATATACCCTCGATTTACGGGACAAAACAACTGAGCTTTACACACGCGACGCCACTGAATTCTCACCTCGGTAAGATTCCTCCATGCGATAAGCACCACAGCCGCCACGGGAGCCAGAGGGGTTGGAGGGCAAACTGCAGGGATCGCAAAAACATACGAAGACCACCGCAGGGTAAAGAATAAACATTTAGGATGGGAGCCGAGAACGCGAACCTTCATTATTAAAATGCTTACTAGTAAAAGCAACCCGCGCTTTTTGGGTTATAATATATTGTATCGTGAATGTATGATTTGATGCGGTGTGATGTGAAATAATTGACTTTGATTGATTAAATCATGCAAAAAAACATTCATTCGCAATGGCAAAACAAACATGCAGCTCTGTCCAAAAAGCGTAAGGAAAACGAAACCTGAGCAGCAAAACCAAATTTAAAGGTCCTCCAAAGGAGTGGTCTAAAGATGAAGAACAATGAAAGAAGAACAATAAAAAGCTCCTCGAGTAACTACAAAAACATGTTGAGGAAGCCTTTTCACCAACCTCCCAAAAGCAAGCAATATATCAAGCAAGGGAGAACAAGATCCTGATCTGAACCAAATACCCAAAACACGAGGGTTGAAGAAAGAATCCTCAAATAAACTGAAACAACTGTCAGTCACAAGTCCACTCTAACTAATAATATGGAGCCATTGAACCCAAAGCATCCGAATGATCGCCGAAACTAAGACATATTATCGCTAGAATCACCATCATCCCCAGCAACCAAGGAGAAAGGAGAATGAAGTGGCGCTGAGAAATACTGGGAGTCGTCGAACCACGACATAAAACGGGAAATAGGGGGAGAAATTTGTCACTGTGTGCGAGAATCATCTTGATTCCCCAAAATACTGTTGCGGAATTAACTAATTCACTACTGTGTTAAGATCTAAAGTTTACGAGAGCACAACATTGTTTCACGCAAATCAGTTTACGAGAATCTTTATGAGAATCTATTCTTGGATTCTCGCCGAAATGCAGAGCCCTGGAAATTTAAACTGATTCAAACGATCAACCTACTTGATGAAAATCCCAAAAAGATGATCAACACCCAATGATTGCTATTGATGACACACAGCTTGAGCAGACCATGAAGGGGTCCTTGAGTACTGAAGTACTGGAGAATATATGCTATATAAATCGGAACACTCGATCGAAAACAATACATAGAGAAACAATGTACAGGGTGTCCCAGAATGATTAGTACCCCATCTACCCAACATGTTTTATTTTTTTCCATAAAAATCAATAACATTAGGTAAGAGGCTGGTTTAATTCACTTCATTATACTGTAACCCTTCAAAAGAATTTGAATCGTGAAATCGGACTAACCAAATGAAAATATATAACACTCAAATTGTGTTAGAATTGCTGATTTCAATCCTTTGGGGTAATTGAAAAAAAGTATGTATATTTTTAACCTCTTCCTGGCACTTTTTTACAACATGCTTTTGTCCCTTCGGGAATTCGTTATTTTAAACCCAAAATGTGTGATTGTTTTAACAATAGAGAGCTGTGGTCCCGCCTTTTTTCCTTTTCGATACCAAAATGAGTACAATATGCCCAGTACGACGTCAATTATGTCATAACCTCGCTAACAGTAAAGCTCGAGTGGTTGCCACACAAGCATTAGGCCTATTCTCTTTTTTTGGTACTTTTCTGCAGAGGAAAGCACTAAAACCCTCTTTATGTATATAAAAGCTGTATTTTTTTTTTTTTTTTTTTTTAAAGTTAAAGAAATAATCAATAAAGTTTTGTCAAATTGAATTGTATTGCCTATTCAGCACGTGTGTTTTCTGAGAATTGACAATTATTTGCTGGCTAATGGTCTTTATGACCGTCACTCACTTGTGAATGCCATAAAGGGCATCTGTACTTAATCTTGGTATCAAGAAGAAATGACCCTATCTATCTATTGGTACCTAAAATCAAAAGTATCAAGTGCTTATAGAGCTCCAAAAGAGATAATGTGATGCAAAAAGGCTTGGTAAGTGGGTCGATGGATAACACACAATGCATTTTTTTTCACTTTGCCCCAAGGATGAATCGCAGACCTCTACAATTGAGTGTATTTCACTTTGGTTAGTATCCCCGATGTTCACGATTCAAAAGTTTCTTATGAAGGTTAAGTATAATGACGTTGATCCAACCAGCTTACCTAATGTTATTGATGTTCTATGGAAAAAATAAACATTTTGGGTATTCGATGGGTACTAATCATTACTTGGGACACCCTGTATTTCGAGCCTACCGGATGAAGTTGATCGACAATTAGAATAAGCGTAGCGATAACAGCTAGCATGTTTGAGGATGTTATTTAAACTCTTTCATTGAGTTAAAAAATACACTCTGCTAACAAAATTTTGTTTTCAAACAAAGACAAACCATAAACTTTTCTGAAAATCTTGTAAGTGGCGTCTGATCCGCACGCCTGCGTAAATTTTGCGGAATCAACTAATTTCATCAACTAACTGGTTTAAGATCTAATGTTTAACGAGAATCAACATTGGTTCCCGCAAATCAGTTTATACGAGAATCTTGCGAGAATCGATTCTTGGATTCTCGCCGAAATTCTAACCCTGGAAATTACGATTCAACAAACTGATCAAACATACGTTATTGAGAATCCAAAAAGAATGATCAACAAAACCCAATGTATGCTATGATGCACCGCAGATTGAGGCAGAACATGAAATGGGGCCTTGAAGTACTGAAGTACTGGAGAAAATGACTAATCGGAAACCTCGAACTAAAAACAATACGCATAGAGAAAACAATGTAATGTGGTCCCCAGAATGATTAGTACCCAGCGATACCCAAAATGTTTTATTTTTTTCCATATAAAATCAATAACTAGGTAGCGCTGGTTTATATCCAATGCATTATACTGTACCGTTCATAAGAAATTTTTGATCGTGAAAATCGGACTAACAAAGTGAAAATACACTCAAGTGTGTTAGAGGTGCTGATTTCATCCTTTGGGGCTAGTGAAAAAAATGTATGTATACTTTTATACCCTCTTCCCTGGCAAGCTTTTTAACAACATGCTTTAGTCCCCTTCGGGAATTCGTTATTAAACACTCAAAATGTGTGATTGTGGGAACAAGAGAGAGATGTGGTCTCCTTTTTCCTTCGTTACCAAAATGAGTACTAATATGCCCGGTACGACGTCAAATGATGTCATAAACCTCGCTAGACGCTATAAAGCTCAAGTGGTTGCCACACAAGCATTAGGTCTATTCTCTTTTGGTACTTTTCTGAAGAGTAGTAGTAAAGCCACCTACTTCTAAAGCCCTCTTTATGTATATAAAAGCTGTCCTTTGCCATGATTTAGAGCCACAAAACCAGCTTTTAAAAATCTGATTAGTCCTAATATTTTGGTGCAAATGCCAAATGATTTTCGCCTATTGTGCCCTTGTGTTTTCTGAAATTATTGACAATTATTTGCTGCCTACATGGTCTTTATGACGTCACCTGTGAGGGCCATAAAGGGCATGCTGGTACTTATTTGGTATCAAGGGAAGAGAATGACCATAAGCTATATATTGGCTACCAAAATCAAAAGTTTCAAGTGCTTAATAAGAGATTTCCAAAAGAGGATAATGTGATGCAACAAAAGGCTTGGTAAGTCGAGGGATACCCACCCACATGCTTTTTTTTAACTTTGCCCAAAAAGGATGACAGCAGACCTCAACCAATGAGGGTCTTTCACTTTGGTTATTAAGTCCGATTTCACGATTCAAAATTCTTATGAAAGGTTACAGTATAATGAAGTTGGCTATTAAACCAGCTTACCTAAGTTTTGATTTTCTATGGAAAAAAATAAAAATTTTGGCGGATCGAATGGGTTAATCATTCGGGACACCCTGTAATTTTCGAGCTACCCGATGAATTTAGATCGACAATTAGAAAAAGCGAGAGCGATAACAGACTAGCAGGTTTGAGGATGTTTTTAGCTCTTTCATTTAGTTAAAAAAAAATTACCTCTGCTAACAAAATTTGTTTTCAAACAAAGGAAAAAACTATAAACTTGTCTGGAAATCTTGTAAGGGGCGTCTGATCCTCACGCCCTGCTGTATAAAATGTGAAACCTGATTTTGCCCATCAACGATATATCATCCTAAATACCAAAAATTAGGTTACGCTTATAGCTGCCGACGGTATGGACTTTAAACCACTGAAGTGTAATGGACATTGGTCAAAAATGTCAAAACGTTAGGATACGCATCTGAGAGTCCTTAAATTCTCAATCAATAGGATAGGCTTTATGCATTTACGCTGTTATGATTCTCAAAAGGGGCCTAATATCCAAGGAGGCTTAAATGGATCAACGCGCTTAACGGAGTAGGTTATGTCTCCCTAGTCCAATGCACGAACAGGAGAACTAGATGCCATGCTAGTGTTCCTGCTATAGTATCAGAGGACAAAAGTAAAATGAAAAGGGGAAAAATTTGGATTTAATAATTAAATAGTCACGATATAGGACTATAAATCAGACTTTCGTTAAAATTTCGTGACGGCCGAATAGCATGAACGGCGCACCAGCGAAACGATTTACCATATATGAACCTGGATCCGAGGTTCTGGGTAAGCTTTTGTATATATTTGTATTAATTTTCGTAATGAGCCAAATGCGCCCAAACAGACGCACCAGTCGAAACGATTACCCAATATGAAACTGGCTCCGAGGTTATGAGTAAGCTTTATGTATATAATTGTATAATTTTCTAACGCGCCAAATTGCGCCCCCAAACAGCAGCACCAGTCGGAAACGATACCCATGTGTGAAACTGCATCACGATTATGGGTAAAACTGTAAGTCTGAAATATTCGTACCATTTCGTGATAAATCGAAGTGCCAAAACGACGCACCAAATGATCAGATCAGCTCAGTTCTAAATTTTATTCAGTCGCCAATCTTGGGATTTAGGAAAAGATTACTACCCACAACCCCTGAATGAATTAAAAAAGAAAAAGCATCAATACAATGAACAAAAGATCTTATCTCCTTAAAAATTAGTTCGATATAATAGCATACTAAAATATGATTATTAACTGGCTCTTACTAAGTGTTATTCTGCTGTGATGATGAAGTTCATAAATTTGATTGATTGGTTGAATGATAAATGAATAGATCATACATAGACATTGAGATGATAGACGGACTTGCTCATGGAAACAGCCGTTACACCGGAGAACTACATACCTTGAGGGTATTACTGCAAGAAACAAGACAAGACCCTAAATTATAGAAAAATAAAACTGACGTCTCTAAGAGGATTGAATCTGGACACCTCTAAGGGTAAAATGACATCCAAAAGATCACTGAATTATCTCAAGACAAAAAATTCGGAATGAATTAGTTATTATAAACCACAAACCATTTTTTTTTTTTTTTTCAACTGCAGCTATTTCCGAACATCTGTCGAATTCATAGGGATCGTGACACAATCGAAATTCTTTCCAAAAATGCCATCTCGCGGGACTGAATACGGTTTAATTAAAAAAAAAAAAAACACACCCGTTTAACACAAAAACCAAGACTAAGGAAGGATTTTTAATCACAAAAAACGATGGAAAAAAATCCCCCGAAAGGAAAGCGTGTAGTAAAACTTAACTAACGGTTTTTAGAGCGCGTAAAAACATAGCGTACCTACAGGTGATCCAAATGGCGAACTAGGCAAGTGGAAAGGGTTGGCGGTTTTCTCTTTAGGGCTTAGGGGTGGGCGATCTATGTATCGGTTTGTACGATCTTGGAAGTATCACATTCAATCAGGAGCGAATGCAATCAGAGTAAGATCACCATTCAGGTAAGTATTAAATCGTAGCTAACTGTTAGAGCATGCTATGAAATTGTGGAGAGGGTTCTAGAGATAGGATTCGGAAGTGGAATGGATGAGATGCAATTTGGGTTTATGCCTGATGGAAGGAACGATTAGATGCAGTGTGTTTAATTTGAGGTTGTTGAAGAGGAATACCGAGCTAAAGGGAAAAAAAAACTGTAAATGGTTTTGTAGACTTGGAGAAGCATTTGATTAGGGTTACCGAGGAAAGTGATGGAGTGGGATCTGAGGGAGAGACATCAGAAGTAGTGGTTAGAGCAGTGATGAGTTTGTTGACAGGAGCAAAAAACCAAGAGTGGAGTGGGAGGTTCTGATCTGTTGAGGAGTTTTGAGGTGATGAAGGTGGGTGTGCATCAAGTTCTGTACTTTCGCCATTGTGATTTTTGCAATTGTGATTGATGTAGTAAAGGAGAGTGCAAAAGAAGGTTTAATGAGCGACATGGTATGCTGTTGACTGGTTTTAATGTGTGAGACAAAAGCTGACAATGGAGGGATTGAAGTTTTGGAAATGGAAGGCAGCTTTGAGGAGTACGGGTCTTAAAGAGACATGAGGAGATTTCCAGGGAGAAGACGCCCCCAATTTTTCTCGACCCAGTTTTTTTACATATTTGGAATGCTTACCAATATCATACGGAATCACACCTGAAGTGAATAAGCCGAATACGCCATCTTTATGTTGAAATTTTAAGATGATAATTTTAGTCGTTTAGTCGTGCACGACAGAAGTCAAAGCATGGTTTTATAGGGGAAACGATACGATAGCGGCACGTTCAAACAAGGTTTGCATTTTTTTTGAACCTGTTTGTCCGATTAACCTTCGAAACGGTCTTGGTAGGTGGTCTGCAAACGATCCAGTGAAATTTGAGAGAAATTTGTTATTTCTAAAAAAAATCTCTCCGTCACTTTAAGGTAAACATGGGAGACAAAAGTGTGGTGAGCGGGGGTGGACAGGGACTTGTCGGTGGTTTAGTACGGTAGACCCATGTGGCAGGTGTGGGAAGAGGGTAAAAGCAAATTCAGTGTGTGTGAGAAATGTGGGAAATGGATCCATGGGAGAGATGCAACAAAGATTGAAGAGTGAAGAGAGTGAACCCAAGATTGGCAAGAGATTGTATGTGCGGAAGATGCGAGAAAAAAAAAAAGGAAGGGGAGCTGGAGAATGGAGGAAACAGGAGGAAAGATTTGTGGGTGGAATCTGTGAAGGAGTTCACATAACCTTGGGGACAAGGTTTATCGTGGGGTGGGGTGGGGATGCGAGGGGGACTGTGACAGCTAGAGTGAGGTATGGGTGGGTGAAGTTTAAGGGGGGAATGTGGGAGTTGTTGCAAGAGAAAAGAGATCTCCTTTGAAGATGCAAGGAATGTCTGTACGGCATTGTTCAACGTAAAGAGAACATGAGTTCCCTTCATGAGTAGTGTTGTATTAGAAAGCAGACGTATATTTGAGTTGTTGATTTAAGGACATGTTATAAAGAGATAATAGTTTTAAATTTTTTTGAAAAGCTGATTAAGAGAGTTTTTAGAACAAAAATGTGTTGCTAATGTTATTTTTTGGAGACAGTGTTTAGTCCTATGAGGAGGTCAAAAAAAAGGAATTAATTAGCAGTAAACTTCAGACAGGGATTCCTTTTCATCAAAGAGAAAAAATAGTATGGAAAACATAATGTAAAGTATTAAGCCTGTAGTTTGGTACCAAATATCTCAATCTGCCTTTATTCAAGCTGGTAAGACAATATCCATGATTTAAATATTGCTAATGTTATGCATTTTGGACGGACACACACTTCCCAAAATGTCCGTCAAAATGTGTCACATTAGCAAATTTAAATAATGGATATTTGTCTTACACAGGGTTACTCTATGGGGGCGTACTTATAAAATCATGTTTTTAGCTATCGCATCAAAAACGGCGTGAAATATGGCGCGAACTTTAGATGGGTTTTAGAGTGAAGGCCAACCTTATCAAGATGGGCCTTCCCCCTTTTAAGAACACAAGACATTTCATAATCATGCTAAAAATTCCCTAGGTACTAACGCTTGTGGGCTAAAATGAGCATTTAAGTGAGGGTTTTCATTATGTGTTAAGTATAGGATTTTTGTAGGATGCCAAATGACCCTATTGAGGGAAATTTCCCAAAACTGGGCATTGTGGATTGACTCAATACACCCAGGGTACTTGTGAAAGTCTATTATCTTTTGTATATATAAGAATATTCGGATAACAAGCGGGACTTCCAAGCTGCAGAAAATAAATTTTGATTACCATCTGACCACGTCTAGTTAATACATGTGTCCCAAGTGAATGAAGCCATTTATCTATTACTAGATGCAAGAAATTTTGAGTTTTCTGTGAATAAACAGCAGAAATGGAAACATCGTGACCTATGGAGCACTATACAATAATTACAATCAAAAACACCATCCGGAATCAAGTGGGGACATTTTTAAAATAATAGCTTTTTCTTAACAAATTTTCCTGCAATGGGTATGTGATCAGAAATGGGGCAAGGTTTATGTGGGGGTGAGTATTTGCCAAGTCCTGATAAGCAGAACTCCACATGTGTCTTAACATTTGGTAATTATATACTATAATTTGCCGAATGTTGTGTGTATGTATGTATGTATGGGGTTTGTGCATGAAAGGCTCCGACAGGTTTTGCTTCAAAGAGCGTTTAAATTCACAGAAGGTGCGGAAGATTTCCGGACGGTTCCTACCAGATTTGGATGAAATCCGTTCATAAATGGCTGAAAGATGAACGAAAATATGCTCGGTTTGCTTGCTATGGGAAATTACCATTTGTTAAGCGTTTTACTAAGCGGTGCGTATGAGTGGTGCGTTGCGACGGTGGTTACGCGTGGCAACGGGAGTTCACGCGTAAAACGCGACGGGTGTTAAGCGTGGGCAACCGGTTGCGATACACTCGCAAGACGCTATTGCGGTACGCCATGACAGGCAGACAGTGTGGGGAAAGAAAGAAAGGTCAAGAACCGTCATTGTTTTTCGCTTTGATTGTCGTATGTATGGATTTACTACGGTTACCCCACGGAGTTTTGAGAAGAAAAAAATAAAATATACGGAAAATTACGGGATGAATATTGACGTTTAATATTAGAAATTAGGAACTATATAGGCTTAAGCTTATGGGATAGGCTGCAAATACGATAAGGGCTGTTGTGACGGAGGGTCATAAACTAAGGATGGCGAAAACTGTATATATGGGAGAGTTTGAGGAGTTTTCTGAGAAAATATGTGGAAAATAAGGGAACTAAGGGGTTACGGGAGTACTTTTGAGAAAAAAAAGTACACGGAAACTATTACAGGATTAAATATTGAAGTTTTATTATTAAAAAAAAATACGAGAAAAAATAAAATTATTTACGGATATTCAGTGGACGTTCCTTATAAATCGGTAACTACATGAGCTATAATAGGTATGATAGGTATAGGAATTTGAGTTATTAACAGTGTTAAAAGTACAAAATGTTGTGACTCGGGGAAGCCCTTAAAGTTCAGGGTGACGGTTTGGTTGCGGTGGTCTCGCCCTAGTGTGTCAATTTGTAGTGATCGCTTCAGTTCAGTGATCGCTCCCGTTCACTCAACTAGCGGGAGCCGCGCGCAGCGAGGGCATCCCGCTAGTCTTACTATAATTTGCCGAATGTTGTGTGTAGTATGTATGTATGTTATGTGTGTTTGTGCATGAAAGGCTTTGCCAGTTTTGCTTCAAAGAGCGTTACATTCACATGAAAGGTGCGTGACGATTCAGGAAGGTTTCCTAAACTATATTTGGATGAAATCCCATCATAAATGGCCTGAAAAATAACCGAAAATGTGCTCGGTTGCTATTGATAAATTACCATTTGTTGTAAGAGTTACCTTTAAGCGGTTGCGTAATGCGTTGGTGCGTTGCGACGGGCGGTTACGCGTGCCAACGGCGATCACGCGTAAGACGCGACGGGTGGTTGAAGCGTGGCAACGGGCGATCACTCGCAAGCGCTATTTGCGTATACGCAATGACAGGCAAACAGTGTGGGGAAATAAAGAAATTTCCAGAACAAGTTATGTTTTTTTGCTAGTGATTGTCGTCGTATGTATGGATACTACGGGTTACCACCGGAGTTTGAGAAGAAAAAAATGAAATATTGAAGTTTTAATATTTAGAAATTAGGAACTATATAGGCTTAAGCTATATGGGATATGCTGCAAAATTACGAGTACGGTGTTGTTGTGACGGGGGGGGGGGGGGGGGTCATAACTAAGGATGGCGAAAACTGGATATGGGAGGTTTGAGGAGTTATGAGAAAAAATATGTGGAAAATACGGGAAAAACTATGGGTACCTGGAAGTAATTTTGAGAAAAAAAAGTACACGGGAACTTATACGGGATTAAATATTGAAGTTTTATTATTTAAAGAAATACGAGAGAACTAAAAAAATTATAGGAAAGTTATACGGGATTACATATTCAGTTGACGTTCCTTAGAAATCGGTAACTACACGAGCTATAGGATATGATAGGTACGGGATTTGAGTTATTAACAGTTGTAAATATAAAAAATTGTTGGTGCGGACTCGGGAAGTCCATACAGTTCAGGGGTGACGGGTTTGGATGCTCGGGGGTTCTCGCCATCATAGTGTGTCAATCTCAGTTATCGCTTCATTTCAGTGATCGCTCCCGTTCACTCAACTAGGGGAGCCCGCGCGAAGCGGCGGGCCCTCTCGCCTGTCATATTAAAATGTGGAGTAATGCAAAATGCTGTTCAACTTACTGTGATTTACAGACCATTTTAGAAACTTTGCATTCACTGGGTACCTTATATTCAGATTCTGTCTCTGCCATAAGGGCCCGGGAGACTCCGCGATCGCGGGACATGACTGTATGCAATGATTTTGCTTCGCGCGGAATATTTCCGTTTTGCCCGGAAAACAACGGATTTCGTATTTTTTCTACCAGAAAGGTCCATTGAACTTCTGGCCCCGACTTGTTTTTCTAACGATTCAAAAAAAAAATGTGATGGCAAGAAACAAGAAAATCAATTTGGAACGGCACAAGGCGGTCGATGCAACTCCGATGATCAGGGTTGCATTAGTACCGCGATTCAAGCGGGAAAATCCTGGACGATCTATTTCCTGGACGATCTACGATTAATCCCTATTCATGTCGGCGAGCTTATCAATAATCAATCACCCGTCACTCAGTGTTACTCTGCAGCGATAACTTGTAACTTTGACCGTGCTCACACAGGAATCGCTCACAGTATAAAACTAAATTATTTCATTAAGTTCCAACTGTAAGTTTGTACTGTTTTTCGCAGCTGTCAATATGGAGTACCAAAAGGTTAAACTTCATCTACGGACTATAGTGAGTGACTTTGAGGCTGCCTTGAAAAGAGTTTTCAAGACATTATTTCTCGGTGTTCAACATATTTTTTTGCTACTCTCATTTTGGCCAGGACACATCCTTACATAAGTGTTACGGAAATAAAGAAAGAAACAGAGAAAGGAATAAAGAAATAAAGAAAGAATTGAATTTAAAGAAGGAAGTGAATTTCCACTCAAAAAGAGTAAAAATCACTTGAAAAAGAGTGGTTTTCCACTCGTTTGAGGAGTTAAACGAAGGACAACACTTTTGGGGAAGGACAACACGAAAACGAGTGGAAATCCACTCCTTTTGGTTTAATAATGTTCCTTGTGAAATAAAAACATAGGAAAACAAACTATCAAAAACAGTGCTACTTTAACATTTACGTGTGTAGGCCTATACGAAAACTCTGCACGGTTATCCTGTTTAATTAGATCCGGGTAGGGGGCGAAGCTGATCTCAATCACCCATTGTGTGTTAAGGACACGGATTAAAGATAATTGCCCATTAAGGGAACAATAGGAACAATAGCGTAGATCGTCCAGGAAGTAGATCGTCCAGGTATAAATCATTCAAGCACGATCTAATTGCTCTCTTTGTTACTTGGGTATTGTAGTAGACCACCTATGAATACGTCGTTAGAGATGAAAGGCACACAGTTGTACCAGTGATCATAATGGGCCGTCAATTATTCATCCTTGAGTGCACACTTACTCGATTGCATATAATCCCTGACGGTACCACACGTATAAACATGATAAATTGATCACCCACGTGTAATTTCTGATCACAAATTTGCAAATTTGCAATACCAGTTAAGATTCTAAATAATTCACTGTTTATTTAGCTTTCATTGTCATGATTGTAACAAATTTCGCCGCCAGGCCACGTGCGAATGCAGACGGCCATTACGATGATTACGATTATTTCATGATAAAATGACATATTCTAGCAATTCAAACACACAATGATTTTATTTGGACTTAAAATCTAGGTTTGTTATTCTTAAATGATTTTTTATAAAATAATCCGGACTTATTTTTTATTCTTGTTTACTTGTAATTGTCAGCCCCCCCCCCCCGATTAACATATGAAATTGTTTACTGTAACTGTTTGGATTGATCCATTTAAGTAATGGGGGTAAGGTAGTTGCTTTATTTTAAATACTCAATCGGAAAAGAACATTAAGCACTAAACAATTGCTTCAGAGAGAGTTGTTCTTTCAATTCTTTCAAATTTCAAAAATCTATCGACGTACATGTCATTGATCTGTACATAGCTCAATTCATCGCGGTGCAAATAGTGTAAACCGAAACAGACTTGAAGATGTTGTGCATTGTGATGGATCGATTGGGACCTGGGAGCAAATGTATGATGTCATTGGATTAAACTACGGTCAACAAAAGAAGACTACCTGATTGACAAGGTTACCTGGTCGGCTCCTAGCCACTTGTATCGGTAAAGAACATAAGCGCTAAACAATTGCCTAGAAAGCGTTGTCACTGTGCTGATATTATTGGCACTCTTGCGGCATATATTCGGGGTCTTTTATTCATAGTTTTAAAGAGGTCGCGTTGGGAATATCGGCTGGGGCTGGGATCACAGGATTATAGGCGACACTTTCACCCCCACATAATTTTCATAAACATGAGCGAGATTTATTTAATTTACACAGGTAGCATGGATATGGTTGTTCTACCAGGACCCTCTTTAGGTGCGTAATTACGCGGATTCGGCACATTTTCTGCACGGATTTGGCGCGGAAAATACTGATCTTTTGGTGCGCGGAAAAATGTGGATTTGCCGAAAATCGCACGCGGAAGGAAATCAGGTTTTCTAAAGCGGAGGATTCTCCCGGAACCCTATATGCCATCCATAACTGCTTAACATCCACATGTTTCTGGCGAAACATCGTTTCCCGTGCAATAACCTGTTAGGAGTTGATCAATATGACCTTTGACCCGAAGTAAGAGGGTGGTGGTCACCGTGATTGATGGACAAGGTCATCAGTAATTTCCAATCAAATTTTTTCTCAAGAGTATTTCACTTTAGTGTCTAACCAATCACATTAATACTCTGTTATACCGAGTACAGATTTTAAAAATTTCAAAATGGTTACTTCCGTTCCAATTTTGTTCTGTGTATTTTTTGGCGTTATCATTGCCGTTTTCAACAGCCAGAAGCTGCCAGCAAAGTACATTGATTTAGTAAAACACTACCTAAAACACAGCGAAACAAAAAAAAAAAAAAACCCAATTACACAAGTATTAGGGGTCTACATGGGTAAAAAATCGACATGCGCGACAGCGCGACACGGGCCTTTTTCTTATCCAGTGAACTTTCGATTCACGCAGTCCAGTCTCTTATCGAGGCCGGAAATTTTCCAAAATTACCTGTTATCGGTCGACACGCGACTTGGGGGGAAATTCAAAAACGACGTACGACTTTCATAACTGCCAGTATGCTTTGACACTCGACACCCAACTTGTGGGAAACAATTACAAGCGATAGAAGTCTTAAGGACGTACGAAAAATACCTTGCAAAACGCGAAGTCTTCCCGGGCGGCCTGAGAGTCTTTTAGTTTTACTAATTCATCAAGACAGTATCAGCTACGTATATGTTGTTAACATTTTTTTAATAATCAGGTTAATAATTCATCTCTGTAAAGAAATTGTGTATCACACTTCGGCATGCCCGGCAGCTTACCAGCAGCCGAGCCGGCCCGCCGCCATGATTTCTCTTTTCAGTCATATGAAAATGACAAATGAGCAATTAAACACATTTCATTTATTGAAGTGTCAAAATCTAGGTTGTATTTTTTAAATGATTTTTTTAAAAATAATTTGGAACCTTTAAAAAGTATTTACCCCGTTTGTTTGTGTTTACTTCTAATTAAAACATATGAATGCTTGGATGTTCAATTCAAACAAGGGGGTAGGTGTAAACTCAGGCTTGATCGAGAAAAGTTTGTACAATCATTTTTAATCGTGGCTATTTATTAAGCAATAATAATTAGTGATTAAAAATTACTGTGAATAGACCGAACAAAAATAGAGATTTAGATAGGATCTGTTTTTGAGTCATGTTTTATTTAAAACTTGTATACCTCTTTGATCGTGAGAGGGATTGTTGGGAATCCCGCGAACCGATAAATTGTGAAGCAAAAATTCTCGGGAAATCCCCTCCTCCGCTGCAAATTTGTTGTCAACAAATACCTCATTGCGAAAGTCGGGGGGGGTTTTGGTCTTACTCGCATGTAAACGTAGCAGGTTCTACCGGCCCAACCAAGGGCAATTACCAATACAAAATCAATCCGCGCACGTGCATTGAGGACAGTTATTTACCGATGTCTCTAAAAATTTCTGATATAAAGATCAATTTATTTCGACGTATTTTTCAGGCTTTATAATATTGACACATTGGAATTTTGGAAAAACAAAACTTAAATGTTCAAAACGACATCCAATGTTGTCGTAGAATTATGTTTTCGTGCTTAAGCAACTGACTACATCGACCAGGTGCACATTCGCAAATTTGTTCGTTGCTCGTCCTTTAAACAAAAGCATGAAGCCTAGGCTTAGGCTCTGAACATTGTCGGACATTATAAATTGTACCCAAAAATAGATCCAAAGACTGGCGATGATCAATTATCATGCGATGCACAACGTTTTTTTTTAAGACGGCGATGCAAGAGGAATTTCCTTAAACAGAGGTACTGTACGTACTCTTAACCGGTATGTTTCCGATGAGGTGACATGTGACGATGTGATAAAGTTAAATGTTATCCAGGGATGTTATCGCAAACTGGATTCTAACCTGATTCTCCACATTTTCAGCTCAATTGGAGTAAATAATGCAAATTTATCATGACGCATAAAAAAACAGGAGCGTGCCAACAAATCGGAAATAGCGCTCTCTAAATGCGTATTTTCCTGGACCCATTTAAGTTTGTAGGCAGAAAAATCCCAACATGCGATGCCAATAAATGATCGATATCCGATGGCCACCACAATAACGGATCGGACACGCGACACGTTTGAGCTGGGCCTAAAAAGCGACACCGCGACACTCAAGTGCGCTTAAATCGCGACACGGCGACAGCCGTGTATTTGGCAACCCATGTAGACCCCTACTATTGTGAGACATAAAATAATAATTGATTGTTTCAGTTCGATTTATTTTCACAGTTGAACATCAGTTTGGACGTACCATTTTAATTCAAGTTTGGGACCTCTGATAATTAATTTAATTGGTATAGAAAATCGCGGTGAAAAACAATGAGAATTTTGCCGATTACGATCAGATACCGATAAGGTCATAAATGGCCTGATTTCATAAAATACCGATCATAGGGATTCTTAATTTAACTTTGCTTGGACCTAAATTCTCAAGAGTAAAATTGAAAATCTAAAGAGTGCTATGTACAGAGTGTCCCGAGAAATTATTGTTCGTCGACAATTTTTTGAAAAAATTTACATGATTATGTCTTTGGAGATTGTTTCACATAGGTCATCGCCTTCTATAATGGTCTCAAGTCTGTTTGATCCAGAAAAGATGGAATATCGTACATTTGGAGGTAAGTTGGGATCAACAAAGTTGAGGTATGTAAAATTGAAAATTACATGGGAAATAGCATAACTCCACATTCGTTAATGACCACATGTTAAAGACAAAATGTGGAGTTATGCTTAGCAAACTAATGACCATGTATAAGGGTGTTTCCGTAAATTAGGTACCAGTAGACTTTGGTGTCCCATTTACTATGTGACATTTTGTTTATCTAATTTAACAATGAAGTTATGTAAAATTCCATTTTAAATTACAGCATTTGCATCTAATTTTCAGATTATATAATATGAAACATTGAACTCATTAACACATTGAACTCATAACTTTTAATTTTATGTTTTACATAAATAAGGAGAAAAAGAAAATTGCTGATTTTTCCTTCGAAAGTGAGTAATCGCATTGATATGAACCGCAAAGTGGCCTTAGTTAACATGGTCAATTGGGCATATGTGTGACTAAACGTCTGCATGCATAGTTGCCTCTGGGAGGCCATATTGCCCGCAACCCTATGTTGTAGACCATGGGGATACAACCCAAGTGTTGCGGTACCGAAACCAGCAATACCTATCAGACTCGCCACACAATGGCAGCGTCCCCCTGGCAATGCTGCACCTCAGGTCATGCATGTAAACTTTAAATTTCAATATTTCCAGGTATATCGCAGGATTTTCATCAGGCACCGCATTATTAGTAATGTTTGTGGGCAATTCCACCGTCATGGACGTTACATTTTGCCCACCCTCTCTGTATTCAAAATGTATTCCAACATACTTGAAAGCTAAGGAATCAGGGCTCGATTTAGAACTGCATGTAACTTTGGCACTGTGCATGCAGAATTTTCCCTGTGCATGTAAAATTTTGTATTTTCAGAGCCCATTTGAGGAAAAATCAGAGGTCGTGCATGTAAATTTTATTTTCTAAATCGAGCCCTGTAAGGAATTTAATTTTATTTCTGGTACTGATAGTTAACATACTAATGTTTAACAAGAACATCAAACATCTAGAAAACTCTAGTTCATTAACAAGAAAATAGCTTCAGAAGTCGGCGTCATGGACATTACGAAAATGGACAAGCAGTTTTTTGGACATCATTTATAACCAAAACTCTCTGAAGTTGCAATCTCAAGTTTCATTATCATGTTTTAGTTATTTTAATATGGTAACACTTTATTTAACTGTGAATTAAAATAAAGGACACCTTCTTATAATATAGAAAAAATCTTCCAAATGTATGTTCATTGACGTACATTTTAGTAATGTCATGGACGTTACCTAATTGAATTTCCCCGACATCTCTCATTCAAAATTGATACCAATAGTATGTGCTTATTGCATTCCTTATCAGTTTGTTTGAGGCCATTACAATCTATTTTGAAGTTTACAGATGTTTGAATAGTGGTATGTTTAAAATAAACACTTTTTTAGGTCAAACCTGGGTATGAGGGCGCTTTTCATTTTTTTCCACACGCTTTTGAAAAAAACCTTACTTCTAATATACCACATATAAAGATAACCAAATATGGACAGGCTCACTAAATTTGAGCTCTTTTGCCTGTAACATTCATTTGAAATATGCAGATGTGCCATTGAAAAGCACAGGGTCAATGCACTTTTCCCCTGTCACAAATTCAATGGGAGATTTCCAAAGAAATAAACTTTAGGCCTACTCACCAAACGAAAGATGTAGCAGGTGAAAACTCTTGAGCAGGTAAATAAAATTTGATGTCTTTCCAGTTGTTACCCTTGGAAGGTTAGCGTATTTAAAAAAAGTTGCGAAAACTGATGTGTTGTATGTGTTGTGTAAACGCCCTCGTGCCCAATTTTGACCTAAAATGGTCATTTTTAAGAATTCGAATTGAAACTCAAGAACAGATTCTCTGACATCAAAAAACATAATTTTTAAAAACATTACCATAACCAAAAACATCCCTAGTACACATTAGGGGGGGTGTTTAAATGTGTATCGTCCATGACGGTAACGTCCCTGACGGCTCATTAGCATATTTCTAATTAGCATAATGATTTTTTAACATGTTATTATCGCCATATATGTACATTAACATTGATAATAACAATTGCATGGCAGTGTAGTTACAGGAAAAAAATAGTATTAAAACGTGCATGGACGTTACATACATTCGTTGAAAATCAGAAGTAAAATTTGAAACTCAAAGAAGGCACTCTAGCTAACTGCCATTTGATTAAAAGTGTAAGTTTGATAAAAAGTTACCTATCTTGGTATTAGTAAGAAATGAATACATTTCAGTGGTAAATATTCCTAGATACAGGACTGAAAATTTGACAGCACCAATGTTTGTAAAAAATCTGGTTCGTAAATACCATTTTTTCCAAAAACCATAAAAAAATAAGAAAAACACTGAAAATTCAATATTTTTAGAAGCAGATGTATACAGATAAGGTATCTTTCTTCCATATTCAATGGTAAATTGTTGCATTATTAAAATGAATTCAATTTTTAGGCTCAAGTGGACATTGCAGTGGAATTGCCCATATCTTCTTAACCATTGTCAACATTTTAAGATCAGACGGCAACAAAAGTGGAAAAATCATTCACATCGGCTAGATCGCGGTCGGACATCTCAGCATTTATACTGAAATTAGGAAACGGTTTAGTGATCATTATTGATTGGGTAGCATCCAATCATCTTGGGTTACATTTGTACTCGTTTGTATACTTGTTTCTACTAGATAACAAATGTCAAAGCTGAATCCTCCATTGTGAGGAGACAAAGTGGTTTGTCCAAAACAAGGTGGTTTCATTTTACAGTGTTTTCATACAAGTTAATACATATGGGCACTAACCATTCAAAACAGCGTTTCGTATCGATCAGCCGGGAAATACCGTCGCCACTCGCGGAATTGTGGACAACATTACTGCACGAATGAGACTCAAACACAATCAGAAATTGAAAAGTAAGGACATCTGAGCTACCTATCAGAAATAATATCTTGAGAAAAGAATGCATTTGTAAAAAACTGCGCATTTTACCACCATAGAAATGTCAATATAATGATTATCGCGTGGCGCGTAACATAAACCAGGCGGGTGACACTTGTACAAATGCCATAGATGATTGATATCAACAGGATAGGCCACAATTTGATAAGCTGACCTATTAGCTAATAAATTTATGCAGAGTGAGGATGACATGTGGAACGAGATGACATAGAGCGGCCGCCACCGCGTGACAGCACACGTCACGACCGGCGGAGGATCAAAAGCTACAGCGATTCATGCAGTATGCCTACACTCTCCTAGCGTCCCATATCGCGATTTATTTAGGATCCCTGACATACCCCACTACTAGTACAGGGAACCTTTACGCGTTTTTTGCATGGTGGTCGGCACGACGTAAAGTAAAGGCCAATAATGCATGGAAAAGGTGGTAGGAATCAAGCAACTGTTAAAAGTGTATAGATCTGGATTAGAATAATCAAAATTTCAAAATTATTTCATAAATACACAAATTGGTGTTCCCTGGTCTGGATAGATATTACTAACCCTGACCCTGTTAATATGACATGTCAACACATCTCTCGATTAGAATAGTGACGATTTTTGAAAGGAAAAAGATTGGGAAAAGCAAGCCTTACCTACCAGTTCAACTTGCCGCCAGCTACAAAAGGAAACAAAGTGTTGCGACCTCCCCCTACCTATGGCATTTTGGGGAGCTGCGAGTTGCCAAACGCGTAAAATTTTTCACCTACTGTCGCGGTTACTCGGTCGCTCGCAAAACGTGAAAAGTAAACACGCAATCGCTTACGGGCCGCATCTCTTTTCCCACATGCATTTCGGTATTATTATTCCAGTTTTGAGAATTTTTCAAAAACTGACGCCAATTTTTTTTTCAATTTAGATAAAAAAACAGATATACTACTTACCGTTACCGCCGTAAATCGCATCTGTGATACTTGTGCCAAGGCAAGTGCTTCAGGCACCAAAACTTCACATTCCGCCCAACCGGGCGGCTGCGGTCAGTCCGTGTGAACATACGGTTACCAGAAATTTCACACTAGGTAAAGCACCCGACGTCCAGTTTATAAAAACAACCGTACAGCACATCACATGGAAGATAACCAAAAAAAAGATGTTTGATGACCCGTTAGGATTGCTTAGAAGCAGATCATGAAACATATAAGGGTTTTAGAATATGTTACTCTATTGGAATACCATGAATCCATTAGCCGACGTATAATTTCAACACATTTGAGAACATAAAATGGCGATTCAATGCAAGTCGGCCCTCGTCTTCGACACAGAAATCGAGTCACTTTAAACCCTCCGATTTTGATAGAAAACCTGCGGATCGACCAGTGGCAAAAGTCTCTCTGTGTAGATAATGTTTACATACATATTAAGCAGTTTTTAATGATAATACTACAAAACTTCAATTGAAATATCGCCAAAAGTTGAACACCAGTACTTGAATTGTCGAAATAGCTGCCGGCTCTCTTAACGGATTCTTGTCGTCTGCTGCCAATTGTCACCGTGAATGAGGTCCGGACCCCACCAATCGCGGGGTGCAGATTTACGCTTCATGGGACTGTCGACACAGTGCTGCGTAGGAAGTCAATTACACTTAGAAAAATAAGCCCAAATAATGGCGCAGTATTATCATGAACCTACTTGTACTTGTATTTATCTCCTGCAATTCTGTTTCTTCGATGGAATAAATTTTGCACGAATTGGGAGATATTATTGTCGGGATTCGTGCTACACGATTGACTTATGTAATGTTGTTATACTAGAAATAGGGGATTCGGAAAGGAAAGAAAAAGATTGATAATGATCGTATGACATGCCGAAGTCAGATGACTCCGTTGTACTACCTCACTACTATAGTGAGTAATAATTTATTGGACTGGGTACGGCGCGTTGCTTGTCGCGTTGATATGAGTCTACGTGCATCCCAGTGCCGCGCCGTTTTGGCGGGGGAAGCGGGCGTAAGTAACTGGCCAAGAAAATTATTACTCCAACTAATCTATAGTCAGTGGGATTAAAATTACTGGAAGGAGATACGCACACCTCTGTAATGTAAGCGCAACAAGCTAGCGGAGGTCAGCGCATCTTCGACCAATTACGCATCGCGAACCTGTTCCTCTGGCCCGCAGTTCCCGCTCGCGTTGTGTTCGGAATGTTCCAACTAATTATCATGATTATCACTATCACTATTATAGTATCAGTTACTGAGTTCAGTTAGGGCTAGGGCCTAGCATGCATAACCAACCAAGGCAAGCTAAGCTAGTACAGGGAACCTTTACGTCGTTTTTGACATGGTCGTCGGCACAACGTAAAGCCATAATGCATTGAAAGCCCGTAGCAATCAAGCACTGTATTAAGTATGGACTTGTCGACGCAGTGCTGCGTCGGAAGTCAATTACCTTAAGAAAAATAACCCTAATGGCCGCTAGGATTTATCATGCACCTACCCGGGGCACCTACTTGTACTTGTATTTATTTAGTGGTCGACAAGTACCCTTTACGAGCCGCTTTTTCTTAACGGGAAAATGGACCAAATTTGTGCTCTTCAAAATTCCTTTTTAGAAAGTTTTCACTTACAGTTTCCTTTTAGTGTTCCTCCAGCGACAGTAGTTAGTGAATGTCAACAATGTAGCTTAATTCTTTATGAATAGTTAACGTTGTGGAATTGTAGGGTAACAGCCCGAAACTGCATGAAATACTTACCCAACGTACCAAAACTCGGCTTGATGCAATATCACGATTGATCAAAGGGGTCGCTGCTGCTGGCTTGTTTACATGCGGGATTTGCTGGCAAAATTTGATTTGAATGTTGCGCCTATGAAATCGTATTGTTGTTACCTCCAGGCACGTTGGCACAGGAAGTGGCGCTAACCAGGCGCGCCATTGAAAATACATTTTTTTTCAAAAAAAGAAATTTGAATTAGAGTACACATTATTCTTAATTCTTTTAAGTCTTAACGTTAAAAGACTCAATTAATGAATCTTTTACTGATTAAAATTCCACGCGTCTAGTGTACAGATGATGTAACATGTGAGAGGAACTGCCTAAACCTGTGATGTCATGTCTTAGCACATCGAGTTGATTGGTGACCGTTTCATCATAATGTCCTGACGGTGTAGTCTGCAAAATTCGCAATCAACTAAGCTCCAAAAAGAGCCATGTTGAACGAACTGAAATTGAACACGGGGATAGGCGGCCTGTCACCAGCCGATACGCATATGATCCTGACTCTCCACAGGTCAGGGCCCAAGGGAGCGTTTGTTTCTAGATACCCTCGGAGATGTAAACACATGGCCGCTGTTGTGATAGAATCCTGGATAGAAGCGGATGAAAATCCGAGTTTTTCCTTCAAACGTGAGTAAGCGCATTGATATTACAGACCACAAATTGCCTTAGTTAACATTAACCCTGTAGTATGCTCAATGGGGCATATGTGTGACAAAACGTCTGCATGCATAATGCTTTGGGAAATGTATATAAGCTCTTTCGCCGGGATCCATATTGCCCGCAACCCAATGTAGAACTATGGGATACAATTAGGGTTGAGGTACCGAAACTCATTTATCTCCTGCACATTCTGTTTCTCGATGAAAATATTTTTGCAGGAATTTTGGAGATATTTCTGGGTCTCGCCTAGGGCAGGGTCTGAAAGAGGGGGGGGGGTGGGTTAAAAGTAGTGAAGTAGTGTTCTTTTTCGGAAGTCTCTCGAGATTTATAGTACTGGACAGTTTTTGGCGGGGGGGAGGGAAGTCCGGCCCTCTATTAAAATAGTCCAGTCTAAGTTTTTGACGGGGAAAGAACATACACAGTGATTTTAGGCCTCCATGATTTATTATTAATTACACACACAACACATATACACACATATACATTACACACAACATACTTTATTACACCACACGCATACATATAATGTACACACATACACACAACACACAACACACACACCATTTTTTATAATTTAAATAGTCAAAGGGCCTTATAAAAACTCATCTGGCTTTTGTTCAACCTGTTTACGCAATAGGCAACTTAAACATCTTTGGCTTTCAGAAAAATCAGTTGTAGCCTAAATATCTGTGAATGATCGATAATAAATCATGTTATATAGCTTCAAATATAGATGACGTCATATTTTGTTCAATCGACATTACGGCGGCGGACGGAAAGTGTTCTAGTCTGTGTCACAGTGTACGAAAGATATTATCTAAATTAGTATGCGTGACAGGCCCTAACAAAATCCCCAGGCCCATGGGACGCAGGCCCCAGAAAAAAATTGACAACTGCAGAAAATTTCAAAAGTAAGGAAAGAATAAACACAAAAAAAACACCCCTAAATTTATACAAAAAGTTCAAAATACAGGCCCAGATTGCATCAGAGTGTGTAAAATACTGGGACAGCTGTAAGGACTTTGTGATAAATGTGCTTGTGATGTGCACTTCATGCACATATTTGACAGAGAAATGTTGCCCACATCTTTTGGAGGTCCCAGGCAGACAGAAATTTTTTGTAGGCTGCTGCTGTGAGAGATTAACGTTATCAATCCGTCATAACGATTGCATGCAAATGAAACCAAACCTCAAATATCTCCGGAAAACGAAGGGGTTCTAAGGAGATTTTTGCATCAGAGGGTCCTTTTACGATGTTTTGTTTTAAATATGTATCGTCATTGTGTCTGAACCTATAGAACCTAGCGAGAAAATTGAACGTTTTGTCGGTTACTTCGGTGCTCGCAAACACGGAGAAGTAAACACGCAATCGCTACGGGGCCGCATCTCTTTTCCCATAATGCATTCGGTAGTATTCCAGTCTTGAGAATAATTTTTCAAACACTGACGCCAATTTTTTTTTTCAATTTTAGAAACAGGATCTACGTTATGCTTACCGTACCGCCGTAATCGACATCGTGATCACTTTTGCCAAGCACGTGATCTACATTGCACCAAAACTTCACGTTCCGCCAACCGGGCGGCTGCGGAGTCCGTGTGAACATCCGGTTGCCAGAAATTCACACAAGGTAAAGCACCCGACGTCCATTTATTTAAAACAACCGTACAGCACAATCACATGGAAAGATAACCAAAAAAACGAGTGTGATGACCAGTTAGTTAGGATTGCTCTGAAGCAGTCATGAACATTATAATGGAGAATAATGTTACCTCTTTGGGAATACCATTCGAATACCATTCGTCTCGGACGTAATTTCACACATTTCGAGAAATAAAACGGCGATTCAAGGCCCCCCCAAAAAGGGGGCGGCCATCGTCTCGGACACAGAAACGAGTCCTTTCAACCACTCCGATTTTGAATAGAAAACCTTGGGATCGACCATACGGCAAGTCTCTCTGTGTAGAAAGAATATGTTTACACTAACATATTAAAGCGTTTTTAATGATAAATACTAACAAACTTTCAATGAAATATATCGCAAAGTTGAACACTAGTCTGAAATTTTCGAAATAGCTGCCGGCTGTCTTAACGGATTCTTTTCGTCTTTGCAATTTTCACCGTGAATGAGGAGGTAAGGACGCAACACTCGGCGGGTGCCTGATTTCCGCGATCATGGAATTCATGTCGACACAGGGCATGGTCGGAAGTCAATTACACTTAAGAAAAATAACCCTAAATAATGGCCGCGTATTATATGCCCTACTTGTACATTGTTATTTATCTCCTGCAATTCTGTTTATTCGATGGAAATAAATATTTTGCAGGAATGTTGGAGATATTCTTGTCGGCGGATTCGTGCTACACGATTATGTGACTTATGTAATGGTGTTATACTAGAAATGAGGGTGATTCGTGAAATTAATGCCAAAAGATTGCAATGACTCGTCTGACAAGACCGAAATTTCAGTATGACTCCGTTGTACTACCTCACTACTATAGTTTGGTAATAATTTCTTGGCCCTGGCGTACGCGGGGCGCAGTGCTTGTCGCCGTGATCTGCGCACGTGCATCCCAGTGGCCGCGCCGTTTTGGGCGGGGGAAGCGGGGCGTTAGTAACTTGCCAAAAATTATTACTCCAACTAATCTATAGTCAGTGGGATTAAAAATTACTTGGACAGGAGATACGCACCCTCTTGTAATGTAAGGCAACAAGCTACGCCAGAGGTCAGCGCATTCTTCGACCAATTACGCATCGCCAAATGTTCCCCTCTGGCTCACGCAGTCCACGCTCGCGTGCGTTCGATTCTGTCCAAACTAATTATTATCATGATTATCACTATCACTATTATTAGTATCAAGTTACTGAGTTCAGTTAGGGCTTAGGGCCTAGCATGCATAAAAACCAACCAAGGCAAAGCTAAAGCTAGTAAGGAACCTTTACGTCGTTTTTGACATTGGTCGTCGGCACACGTAAAGGCCAACAATGCATTGAAAAGCCGTAGTAGCAATCAAGCACTGTATTAAGTATGGACTTGTCGGCGCAGTGCTGCAGTCGGGAAGTCAATTACACTAAGAAAAATAACCCTAATGGCCGCAGTTTTTATCATGCACCTACCCGGGCAACACGGGGCACCTACTTGTACTTGTTATTTATCTCTGTGGTCGATCAAGTACCCTTTACGAAGCGGATTTTTCTTAACGGGGAACAATGGACCAACTTATGTGCCTCTTCAAAATTCTCTTTTAGAAAATACTTACAGTTTCCTAAGCGTCTCCAGCGACAGTAGTTAAGCCACATAGCAATTCTATGAATTAGTAACTATGTGGAATTGTTAGGGTAACATGCCGAAAAGTGAAAATGCATGGAAAATACTTACCCATAACGGTACCGAAACTCGGCTGCAATCTCACGATGATCAAAGTGGGCGGTCGCGCTGTGGCTTTCGGTTTTTTTTTTACCATCCGGGATTTGTGGCAAAATTTGATTTGAATGTTGCGCATAGTACAAATCGTATTGTTGTTACATCCAGTCACGTTGGCACAGGAAGTGGCGCTACCCAGGCTCCGCCATTGGAAATACATGTTTTTTTCAAAAACAGAAATTTGAACAATTAGAGTACACATTATTCTTAATTTTTTAATGTCTTTATAAGCCTCAATTAATGAAATCTTTTACTGATAAAATTCACTGCGTAGTGTACAGAATGATTTACACGTGTGAGCAGACTGCTAAACCTGTGATGTCATGTCTTAGAAGCGAGTGATTGGTGACCGTTTTATCATGATGTCCCTGCTGTGAGTCTGCACCAATTCGCAATCACCTAAGCTCCAAAAGAGCATGTTGAACGAACCTGAAAATTGAACACGGGGATCGGCGGCCGGTCACAGCCGATACGCCATATGACCGACCTCTCCACAGGTCAGTGGCCAATGGAGGGCGCGTTCTGTTTATAGATACCCCGTGAAAGATTGTAAACCACATGGCCGCTGCTGCGATAGAATCCTGGATAAAAGCGGATGAAAATTGCCGAGGTTTTCCTTCAAACGTGTGAGTCAAGATTGATTATTACCGACCACAAAGTGCCTTAGGTAAACATTAATCCCTGTAGTTACTGCTCAATGGGGCATATGTGGGACCAAACGTCTGCATGAAATAATTGCTTTGGAAATGTAAAGCTTTTTCGCCGGGATCCATATTGCCCGCAACCCATGTAGACCCTTATGGGGATACAATAGGGTGCGGTACCGACGAAACTAATTTATCTCATGCCAATTCTGTTTCTGCAGTGAACATATTTTGCAGGGATTTGGAGCATTCTTGTCGGGATTCGTGCTGTACACGATGTTGACTTATGTAAGTCGTGATTACTAGAAATGAGGGGGATTCGTATTAAATGTGAAATGCAAAAGATAGATTGAAATGACGCGTCTGACATGCCCGAAATTCCAGTATGACTCCGTTGTACCAGAAGAAGAGGAGAAAGAAGATGGTTCAACTGTACTTCAAGATTAAACTTTTCATCCGCCTATTCATATTAATAGCCTTAAATCCGATTGATCGATCAAAGACATGCGCTTTTGCTATAGAACATTACATACACCTGTCCTTAAATCCCAGAATGTATTCCAATCACCCAGTTGTCAACTGGCATTTACACAAAGTCATTACACTTTGGTCGTGACTAGTACAGCGAAACGTTACTCTTCTTGCATTCACTTACAGACAACTATGACCCCAAATTTTCAACGCATTTTGGCTCTTGACACTGTTCTGACCACAAACATGTATGTTGTGTGGTATTCAAACATGCATTTATCTAATCATTCATATATATCGTAATTTCACGGAACTAACCGGATATGTTTCAATTAGGCTATAAAATAACAACATCCTGTATTGACCTCAAAACATTAAATCAAGGGCTAATTTTTTGCTGTTTTCTTTCGTTAAAAAGTCACTGTTTTCTCAATTATTGCGCAAATGGAATAATAAATAATATCGAGCGGAAACAAACGTGAAGTTCGATTCCCAGCAGAGAAATTTAGCATGGAAATATTAATTAAACTGTTTTAGTATGATGTTGTAAATACTAACTTCTGTTCTGAAACTTTTCTGACTGGCCAGTTTGAGTCGGATGAACAGATTACTCAAAGGGGCAATCGAGCGGCCGTTGAAGTTACCCAAACAATGAGTGGTGAATGAAATAATCCTGGGTAATCGGATTTTCAAAATCGAGCCATCTCCTTCTTTTTCTTCTTGGTTGTACTAAGCTAAGCTAAGTAATATGTACGCATAAAGCTATTATACCAATAAAGTGGAACAAAACAATTAATGCAGACTCTAGGACCAAAGGCAAAGAGGTCGAGAGGTCCCAAGAAAAACTTGTGCTGACATCCCAGTTCCCAGAGAGGCAAGCATTCTTGGCTTGTCGTTTTACTGTAAACTGTTCTCAACACAGTAGTGTAAACTGCAGTTAATCGTGGTGCTTAATGATTTGTTTTGAGTGTGAAAGGGCGTTGGTGACCGCGATGATCCATCCCAAACTGGCAACACGTTCGCCTATAATATGTTTATAAGACAACCAGGCGGAGTGAATTATGCTGTGAAGAACATTTTGATGCCATTTTCTTTTCCCACCAAACATCGAAAATCAATAAAAAAAAACTTCGTGATATGTTCCACTCAAAAACGATTGCTCAAGTTATTCAGTTTTCTAAAATAGGGCTCTGGTCAGAGGTTATAAAAGGGATTTAACATTTCAATAACAGCGCCCGATAATAAACGAACAGTGCTGATCCAGAGAGCGGAGAACGACATGGCTGCACCACAGGCTGAACCATGGGGGCTGGCTGCAAAGAAATATATACTTGGTACTTATTTACAGTTGGTTGGTTTAATCCAAATTCTCATCTTCGTAATTTGCATTTCATCCAAAAACGTAGTAATATATTGACGAAAATATTCTGCGTACCGATAGCGACACTATCCTGCCAGTCGACCATTTCTGATGACTAATAGCCGAGGCAGAGCTTAGTCATAGGGACTATGTTATCACAGCATTAAAGAAATAAATATCGAAATTCCCATCGGGTCAACTCCTTGTTATCGGAATCTTGGAATAAATCAGTCACGAGAACTGCTTGGAAACCAACGGTTACCAACAAAACCATGAGTGACACCATCGTATCAGATGAAGTATGAGTGGGAAGGGACTGGCCCGGTCCCAATCTGATTATATGTGGGGGGGGGGAGCACCAAATTTCATCCACACGGGCTCTAAAAAAAGGTGATCTTCTATTTTAATTTAAAGAGCCATGGCCCGAAATCGCCAAATAAAGGACTCGTCCCAAGAACCCCAGATTTTACCAGAAGGTCGATATTTTGGTGTCCTCAGTAAGCCTATATTTTGTCATTATTCCCGTGGATTCTGAGCTAATAAAAGAGGTTATTTTGGATGTATGAGCGAAAAATTGCCCCATTTTGGTTTGGTCGAACCAATATATTACGTTACCAGAGTGCCAATGTGGATTAAAATGACGTTTATTAGCTAATTTCACATCAAAACGGATTGAAATATATAAAGCGTTGAAAACTCCCTTACATGTGTGGTTTTGGGGTCAAGCTAATTCAATCAAGATGAAAATTTCATGTGATTAAATCGGACCATACTCCTGTAAGAATGTGTACAAAGAAAGTTTAATTAAAAACAAGAAGAGTCCTTAAAAAGGACAAATATGCCCTACAAAAGAATTTAGATTCTGACAGTAAATTAGGATAGTGTCATGAAAGTCCATACTTAGTTACTTAGTTCCATGGTGATGATGCGGGATGATATTGTATTCACATCCTTTCCATGGCTTTAATTAAATTAAAATTCTCTTTTTTAGGCCCAAGAGTCATTGCTATTCAGCGAGTCTTTCCACACTACTTAAAAGCGTTATTTATTTTATTATTAAAGGCGGCATTTCATGATCCATAGCCTCGTCCCCCCGACTTACCTCAAAACCATGAGATTTTTCATGTCATTGAACCGTTAACTTTAGTAATCCATGTGTGCCAAATCTTAAGGGCAATTCGGTCGTGTCTGTACGAAATTCGCATTTTTGTGTATTTCTGGTCCGTAAACGGACAGAAATTATAGCACAGTGGGCCTATGGGACAGTGGGAAAGAGTATTTGCTCATAGCACAAAACCAGAGTGCACATTCTTTATCATCTCACAATTTGCGAATCAGCGTTTCTCAAGGATTCTAGTGAACACTGATAAAACAGAAGGTGCTGGAATCACGAAATGCCCTTTAATTATATAAACATACACACTAGAAAGTCATAATCGCACAAAATCGAAAACACTGAATTTTGTTCGCATCTTATGCATACCATTGCATTAATTCACACTTAAATTAATAGCTGAAATACCATTTTCAATATGTAAACAAATTCGTCATTATCATTGCACTTACAATAGAATATTTGTTACTTGTTGTCATACTAGTAGTGTTTAATGACATGAGTGAACTCTGCAAAAATATACCAAGAGTCTGAGCTTTTTTTCTTTTTGTCTTGTAAAAGTCATTCTTCACGCAAAGGACCTCAAGTGATATAGCCTCTGTCAATAGCAAATCATGGAGAAAGCCTATGTAAACCTTTAATGCCCTAAACAGTGATTTTTTAACTTTCACATCACCACAAAATAGGCTAATTTTAAAGAGGCAATAAATTTGAAATCAATATGGTATTTGTTATTATAGAATCCTCGTTATTCCATTTCAAACTATCCAAGGAACAGCAAATTTTTTGCTACTAGCCTATAATATTGTAAGTGCCTTCATTTTAATCTGCAAGGTGCTATATGCTCCAGGTGTCGCGTATTTTTTGAATAGATGGCTGTGAATCTTAAAAGTGCAAACGAGAGATTTCACATATCAGCTGTCCCTAAAAAGTTGAAATACTGATTTTTGCCCTGATATAAGCTTTCCATCAGAAATAGCCCCATCTTAACGGATTAAGCTGAAAATGTTCTTTGATACAAAAAGTGTGAAATTAGTAATTTCGTATAGGAGCAAATACAAAATTCAGCCTCTGTTTTACATTGAAATAAAGCAAATCAAAATCGCGTTTTTTTCTCTCACTTTTATACTTTTTTGTAGGCGAAACACATGTAAGAATCTAGTTGAAGTGTCTAATCTATAGGACATGGTTTTTACGACACAATATTTGGGTGCCTCAAATCTCTCGTTGCACCTTTAAACACACACTTTAATTGAGGGTAACTCCTAAACTTTTGTCTTTATTGGTTTCTTCCTCAATATCTCACTGTAAAACTTTGGCATGTAACTTGACTTTCATTTAACTATTTGTGTCACATGCTAAGACTATCTTATGTTTGTGTACAACTCACTCATTATGTTGCTTTGCAAATGGTGGTATATTATCACAGTAAAAAACATATATTTCTCATTGTCCCAATATCGATTAAGCATGTTGTTAAGACGATCAAGTCCACGCCGCTCCATCATTTATATGCAATAACATTGACCCATATCATCAGTATGTGTTATATCAAGACAGTCACTTCCACCAGCCTATGCACATGCATATGGTATCACCAGTGACCCAGATCAAATGTTTGGTTTTTGCCCTTGGTTGCTGGTTCTAAAAATTTCCAGACCTCCACAATGTAAGACAAATTACTGGGGAAAAAATTGAACCACTTGCATTTTTCATCCGCAATGATAAAGTCAACATGTGTAATCATACTTTGGTGGCAATTCACACCTGAAGGATTTCAGCTATCTGCTTTTCATCAACTGTCAAACAAGCAAAAAATAAAAAAAATAAAAAAAATAATGGGTTAAAAAAAAAAAAAAAAGTCACACCTTTATCAAATTCCTAATATTAATCAATGTAACTCGACTCATATACAACCGTTTTCACCATTGGCACGTCAAATTAGGCTAATTTCATCACTTATAATCTAACAATCTTTTAGATTTTAGCCATAAAATATTGTTAAACCCACTTTTACATTCAGTAATATGTGACAAGCCACAAGGTTACATATTCTGCAGCATTGTGTTGTTTTTACCTTGCCGCAAGAGATAGAACAGTGCATGGCATATAATCATATTACCCTTGCTCAAGATAGCAGTAATAAGTCACCTATGATTGGTTGTATGTCCGTTGAATTTAGGCTGGATAACAGTCAACATTTAAGCTTATCACTAGTATTAGTGTTATTTTGAACCATTGTGTGAACATTGCATTGCTGTGAATGAGATACTAGCAACCCACACCCACTCTCTTTAACTGCAACTGGAATGTGTGTACATACACATGGTAAATGCACAGGAACTTATCCTGTGGAAGAATATTGTGCAATTCCAGTAACAGACTACCCTTCGGCAGAATCAATGAGAAAAAAAATCAGCACACTTTGATATCTTAACTCTTTGCATGCATGCGGCAGGCGAGTAGACTCGCTCAAATTTTTGTCTTTTCTTATTTACCAACATTTCCAAATTATTTATTTTCATGAGCATATTCAGAATCAGCGTCAAAAAGCATTTAAATGAGTCCAAAGAAGCCCTAGCCTTTGTTGTTTGCTTTAAATGGCGTCCCAACTGAGCTGCAAATAGCTGGAAAGCCATCTCAAATACCACTGACTTATGTGTTATAACTTGTACAGAATTGTGTACATGTGTTATGTTTTGTGCATTTTTCAGTAATCCATATATTTCTTACTGTGGTGGATATGTGAAAAAAAGGCTCAGTTTAGTTTTTATAGCTCATCCGTGAAAAAAATATTTTTGTTATACTGGTCGAACTCATCTTTATAGGCCAGCTAGGATTGCAATTTGGGGCAAAAACTAAGTAACACTTTTGTTTACCCATTTCTATTGTACACGACCCGACATGATCATCTGCAAAAACAGTGTTTAATAATAATAATAAATGGCATTTATATAGCGCCTTAGCAAATGAATGATCAAATGGCATTTATATAGCGCCTTAGCAAATGAATGATCAAGCGCTTAACATGACGGTCTTAGAGTACAACTTAAGCTACAACATAGGCTACAATTTAGGCTACAACTTAGGCTATAAACATATGAAAATATACGTGCTTGACACAGACAATTATTTAGGAAATAAGTATGTTTTCAATTTAGATTTGAAACTTGCAAGATTGTGAGATGAACGAAGTGATAAAGGTAATTTGTTCCAAAGAGCTGGCACAGAGTTCTGTTGCAAGTAAGGAGATTGTTGTCTGCATGAGATCGAAGGAACATGCTACGTTTTGAGTAATCATGAGATCTTATGATATTTTCTATATAAGTAGGAGTTGTTTGCTGTTTACTTTTATATGCGAGTATGAGTATTTTGTAGATGATGCGTTTACGAACTGGTAGCCAGTGAAGTTCTTTCAGGAGAGGAGAGGCATGATCCATTACCATGCACACGGTTTGCCTTGAAAATCTAGCCGCTCTATTTTGTATTGTCTGTAGTTTCTGTGTATCTTTAGCTGTCATTCCATATAACAATGAATTACAATATACGAGATATAACAAGTGAGCGTACGGCATGATTACACGTTACGTTTCATCATCAATATAACATCGAATGCGTCCAATATTTCTTAAATGATAATTCAAAGATTGTGAAACAGCAGAAACATGAGTTGACATAGTCATAGTTGAATCAAAGAAAACTCCGGGATTACGAATAGAAACAGATGGTTTGATTCTTGAGCCACATATACATTGAGAATTGGTTCATTTATGAAGTTGAGGTTGTGCTTGGAGCTAGCGACAAAAAAATAAGTTTCATCTTCATTCAGTGTAAGTTTATTTACATTCATCCAGTTCTTAATCTCAGCAATGCACGACTCCAATTTGAAAAGAGCTGTTACACTATCCCCAGGTATATGCGAGGATTAAAATCTGTGTATAATTACTAAATTGTGTAAAAGCTAAAAGTCCCAGGACCTACGTACCACTGATCCCTGTGGTAGGCCAATGTTTGTATTTTATGGTGTGAATTTGGAACCCGTGTAGCCACAGAGAGCGTTCAAAATAGCCTTTATTGTGTGTTGGTATAGGAAATGGGTCACTCAACACTCGAGATGTACACCGCAGCATATCATGGATTTTTTTCTTTTTTGGTGTGAGGATAGATATAGACCGTATTCAATAGCCAGCCATGTTGGTGGACAAGATAGACGCATTCCAGTACTACAATACATTCACCTGTCAATGATCCCTGTGCAATCGCTAACATGGATCGATTGACAGCTTAATGTATAGACCGTATTCAATAGCCAGACATGTTGGTGGACAAGATAGACGCATTCCAGTACTACAATACATTCACCTGTCAATGATCCCTGTGCAATCGCTAACATGGATCGATTGACAGCTTAATGTATTGTAGTCCTGGAATGTTATGCATCTTGTCCACCACATGGCTGGTGGCTGACGTCATATTAAATACGGTCTATTGTAGTCCTGGAATGTATGCATCTTGTCCACCAACATGTCTGGTGGCTGATGTCATATTGAATACGGTCTATTGATGAGAAATGAAATCCTGAAATTTTGAGCTTCATACCGCCTTTTGTTTTCTCGCAGGAGCATTCCGAAATTTAGGGGGGGGTCACCACAAAACTGCGTGTGATAGCGAAAGACCACTTTGGAGAGGGCCATAAACTTATAATGCAACCCCCCTCCCCACCCCCCCCCCCACCCCAGAACTTTGAAAATCACTCTCTGGGGTATTTTTTGGTGTAGAATTCAAATCTGGCATCCAAAATGTGATAGTTCCTTTACTTTTAAGGTTTTTTGGGTGTAAATGCAATATCTTTCATCTGGGACCAAGTTGGGGGGGGGGTCAGAACTCCGCAAGTAACGGTATTTTTACTGTCCATTTTTTTAAATCTGAGTCACACTGCAGAACTTTCTACCAGTACAATAACAAATACATTAGGAAAGTAATAAGTAAGTTACAGCCCATTGAAACATCTTAATTTTGCATTTTGACATATATTGGCCCCCTTAAAATCAATGTTGACATTCAACATCACCCCTCTACTTCAGATATGTTGAAGATACATCATTAAAGAACTATTCTTGAAAGAACCAGGTTGGTGTCTTGATGTCTTCATTGTTTTCAGCACAAAACACTTTTGTTGATAGCCCCATAGAATGTATGATAATCTGTACATGTGCAATGACCTCTGGGTCACGTATGTACCTTTGTGTGGTAACTTTTGAGGGGTTTTGAGTGTGTATTTTGTTGTGAAAAAATGAAGACACCAAGCTAGTTCTTTCAAGGAAAGTTGTTTAATGATATAATCTTCAACATATCTGAAGTAGAGGGGTGGTATGGTGTCGAATGTCAACATTGGTTTTCAGGGGGTCAAAATGTGTCAATTAAGTACAATTACCATTTTTAATGGGCTGTACCTCAATTAAAGGTGCAACGAGAGATTTCACATATCAGGTGCCTCTAAAAAATCGAAAGTACTGATTTTTGCCCTGATGTAAAGCTTTCCATCAAAAATACCCCCATCTGAAAGGATTAAGGTGAACATGTTTCTTTGGTACAAAAATTGCGAAATTTCTAATTTCGTATAGGAGCAAATATGAAATTCAGGCCATGTTTTATATTGAAATATAAGCAAATCAAAATCACCTTTTTTCTCTCTTTTAAGACATTTCTGTAACCAAATAAAAGGTAAGAAATCTATTTGTCTAATCTATACGAAATTACTAACACGATATTTGGGTGCCTCAATATCTCTCGTTGCACCTTTAATTACTTTTCTAATGTGTTCATAATTGTATTGGTTTAAAGTTCTACTATAGTAACTCTGATTGACTAAAAGGTGGACAATAAAAATATTCTTACTTTTGGAGTAATGACAGATTTGAATTCTATACACTAAATATTACCCCTAGATAGTGATTTTCAAAGTTGCGGGGGGCTCCATTACTAATCTGTGACCCTCTCAACATAGTCTTTCACATCGGGCGGCACTTTTGATGGTGACCCCCCCCCCCCAAAAAAAAAAAATCCAATTGCTCTAGCGGAAAACGAAATGGTCTATGATGCTCAAAATTTTAGGATTTTCTTTTCTCATCAATGTCTACCACCACACTCTCGAATGTTGACATGGAATGGCCCATATGCAACCCTTGAAATAGATTTTTCTCAACAATTATATAGTAAGACTATCTTTACTGTACTGCTCTGAGACATTTTGTTCTACATGGCCGGCGTGAAGTTATTTGCAGACTTTGTCGACATGTCCTGTACCCTTTGAAATTCTTACGGGTATGCAGTGCCATCACTCGGCAATAGCAAGCCAACTGGAGCTGGTTTTATGTTTTATTCACAGATTGGTAGAGGGGTGATAACGTTCTGATGCTATAGGGAAAGCGATGGACACCTTTCGAACCTAACACTTATAGATGATATCTATCGCTCCTCTACCAATCCTGCCTTGATAGCTCAGTTGGTAAGAGCGTCGGGCCGGTTCGAATCCGGCCAAGCGCACATGGGTTTTTCCAACACTGTCGTGCGCTGGCCATCTCCAGGGAAAGATTAATAAATACATCTTTGTCTACCTGGAGAATTAAGTAGTTAAATTTCAATTATTAAAGATGGTTGAAGTAAAATTATCTCATGCAGGGTGTAACCAGACGTTTGCAAATGGGAGGCAGAAGGGGTGTCGAGGAATTTTTTGAGGGGGGAAGGGCGATTTTGGGTCCTTCTCCATAAACACTGTACAAAGGGTCAGTTCATTTGGTGGTGGTGGGGGGGGGGCGTTGTAAAAGTGCAATTCCAAATAAATAAATAAGTTTGTTTTTATGTCTTTGAACCTACTGTGTCCTGAATAGTAGAGGAGTTGATTGTTATGGATTTTCTGTATATACGATGGTATAGTCTGGCAGCTGGTGCAGGTTTCTCAGACGCTGGAATTGTTGATCTTGTCTTTCCTTGAGGCAGGACATAGGCAAGTAGCCTGTACTCATCCTTTTTTAGAATCCAGGTCTCAGATCCACAGGTGGCTATTGATTGGATCAAGGCCCTGTACAAATCAAGTTTGGAGGTGCTTGATATTTCTTTAGCCTTTCAGATGACAGCCAGTTTCTGCATACAACCCATAGCCAGGCCAAAACGTTTCTTGATGTCTTGAGACTTGTTCTAAAAATTTCACACTCACACAATCTCAAGAAACATTATACATATTCACTGCCAAATACCATCCTTCAAGAAACAAATTCTCATTCTTACTTAGGAGTAGAGATCTCTAATGATCTAAAATGGAACAAACACATCAATAACATTGCAGCAAAGGGTAACAGATTGGGTTTTATCAGAAGGAACTTACACTCATGCTCAGAGGACATAAAAGATCTTGCTTACCGCTCCCTGGTGAGACCCACTTTAGAATAGCTCGGCGGTTTGGGACCCCTATACACCAGCGAACTGATATACCAACTTGAAGCAGTTCAAAGGAGAGCCATCCGCTTTGTCAAGAATAACTATGACAGAAGAGCCAGTGTAACGGACATGCTCAAGGACTCAAACTGGCCGACACTTGCCCAAAGGCGCAAGATTGCAAGACTTTCCATCTTCCACAAGTCACATCAGGGTTACCTTTCCATTCCCATCCGAACACTGCTACGCCCGGTCCAGCGATTTACAAGAAGATCACACAGCCAAGCCTACATTGAAATCCATACATCGAAAGACTGCTTCAAGTATTCCTTTATTCCCAGAACACTCAAAGAGTGGAACAACCTGGCAGAATCCATCGTTACCATAGAAGATCCTCAAGAATTCAAATCACTAATCAGTAATTTACAGTAAATAACATCAGTGCGCACACACACTACCGGTTCGTCTTTCCCCACTAGGGGTGTTGAACTGTATAAGAACAAGAACAAGGACCTAGTAGCATTCTCTTTGATAACGCCACTCAAGTAAATGAAAGAGTCCACTTGGTTGAGAAGCTTGCCCGGGCGCGGGGAAGCTTGCCCTCAATATGAATGGAAACTGGACGGGCTCCTTGCTAATCACATGGACTTCTCTCTTCGCGATATTGAAGTTGATGGTGATATCAAATTGTTGGACCTGGTTGACGAATGTTTGGAGGTCAGCTTCAGATTCGGTCAGTAATATATTATGCCATGCATGTGTAGTGATTTCATATAGATAAATCACCCAATAGATCTCTAACCTTGTATTTGGATAAGGTTAGGGTTAGGATTGGGGTTTACACCTATTGCAAAATTCGGAATAACGGTCCTTCGGAATAACGGTCCCGTGTATAATTCGGAATAACGGTCCCGTGTATAATTCGGAATAACGGTCCTTTGGAACAATGGTCCTTCGGAATAAAATCCCTTCGGAATAACGCACCTAGTGGTGAATTCGGAATAACGGTCCTTTGGAATAACGGTCCTTCGGAATAAAGATCCTTCGCAATAACGGTCCTTCGGAATATAGAGAACCTTCGGAATAACGGGTGTAAGAGAAAATAAAACGTAATGATTTGCTTATATTTCAATGTAAAACAGGCTGAATTTAGTATTTGCCCCAATAGTATATTAGAAATTTCACAATGTTTGTACCAAAGAAATGGTTCTCAGCGCATGGAGCTATTTTTGATTGAAAGTTTCACATAAAAAAATCACATTTTTTCGGGACGCCTGTTATGTGAAATCTTTCGTTGCACCGTTAAAGGTCCCAGGAAATGAGATGATAAACCTATTCCAAATCTTTATGGGACATTCCATTCCAATAAACAGGGCCAGAAAAAAGAATACACTACCATGCAGTGACATCATTAGTGAAACTATTGATTTTCAGTAATATCAGTGTCATGCATGAAAATAGATTCACACCAGTCACCTGGAATTTTCTATTACTCTTTGAAAAATCAAATGATACCACGTATGATGTCATCACCGTAACCCAAATATTGAATGCTTTCTGGTCCCTCCTTCCTTGTAGACTTGACGCAAACCACACCAATTCTATTTGCATTTCCTGGGACCTTCACATACATATATCCACGATACATATCCACTTTCGATTGAATTTATCAATTTGGATACGTTTCAGTGATTCGAGCTTATTCATCTGATGGTCCGATGTTGTATGATAAATAGTCTCATGACGTTAGGGGCGCAAAGTCTAAAGTTCATATTAACTTGCGTCATTTACAAGCTAGTATTATCACAAAAGCCAGTTATAGCTCGTGATAACGGCATGAACTCATGTTCGCGCTCATTTATGAGTTAAGGTACACGAGATATTACCCATGCATCTTCAATGAAGCGTCACGATAATTAGGAGCTCTAGTCTCGTAAATTGTGATTTCAAGCCAGAATCAAGATTGTCAAACTGAATTGAATGATTTGCGTACTACATTGACTGTTGGTTGATTAAATCTGCGTGTTTTCTGTGAAAATTATAGTTACAAATCTTGAAAGTCAAATTTTGCGATTGGAATTTTCAACTTTGAGACAACGCCCATTTCTTGGTCCTTTGCAAGTCGACTGTTTGACGGTGTGCGACTGAATCCCAGGACTGTAAGCTCAAAATGCCAGATCTTTGGGAACTGCAGGAATTGTCGCCCCACGTGTTCTGGGGACTATCCTTAGTTGCTTTCGGCATGGAAATCGCATTGGTGCTCTTTCATTTGATTGGAATAATTTATGCGTAAGTATTACCAAAAAATGATTAAGTGTCCCTGAGGTTTTGTAACACAAAAGCAGGCATATTTGAGTAATATAGGAAGACATGTATGGTAGCATGGACGATGGTAGTAAGCTGATTTTGTACCACAGGATTATTATGTGCCATAGAACAAAAAAATATTTCATCTGCCAAATCCTCTTTGAGAATTTTTGTAAGAATATTTGAAAGGGACAAGGATAATACGGGATCAATATTTGAAAATGGTCCACTTGAATTGTGTTGAAATGTATACCAATTTTGTCTTGTTGTCCAGTGATTAAAATGTATAGCATTCTCGCATCCAAGAATCCATTTCCCTCAGCGGGGTGCGGAGCAAGGAAATTAGACCAAAACTCTCTATGTTTTCCTTAGAACCCTCGGGGTGTCCGCGATCCCTTTTCTGAACCCAAAGTCCGAAAGATTTTTATTCGGGGAAACGAATTGATCTGGATCTGCACTGCCGTGTAGCAAATTTCAAATAAAAATCTTCTGATTGCCTGTTTATCCCTGTAAACAACCAAAGCAAACATTCAAGCAAAAAATAACGTTTAACCTTTCAAGAAAAAATCTTTCCTGAACTGTAGTTTACTGTTAATTACCGTAGTATGCTTATTATAAAGGTTCAAGGTTTGCACTTTCCGAATGCTCTTATTATTTTCAACTGTGCCAAATTCTTGCTCTTTTTGTATACTAATCCGAAACACATTGGTTGAAATGTACATGACATTTGGTTCACAAGAAATCGAAATGATAAATCTTCGCTCCGAAAAACTTGTCTCCAACCAAACGAAGAACTGGAAATTAGTTTTGAAAGTCTAAGTATTTTCAGATTTTATGACAATTGACCTTTTATGTAGAGTTTTGGACTTGGTCATATACATGTAGTGGGGACGAATTGGTAAAATTGAACCTTTAACCAAAATTTCGAATTTTTCGGAAAAAACGGGATAGGGTGGATGGGGTGAGGTGGGTGCTGGATACGGACCCTGGACTGTAAATGTTCCTGTAAGATTCTGGTCGAATGACCCTTTCAATGTGTGCATCTTCGGTTTCTCACATATAGTAAACATTAATAATTGTAACATTGCAATCCTCAACATGGATGAATTATGACCTAAATCGGAAAACTTTTCTGGGTTGAACAAATATTTCAATGAATAAATTGTACACTTACTTAGGTGATTAAGCAGACAATATTTAAACAAAGCGTGTCCAAAAGTTAATCCTTATCGGGTTAAATTGTAGACTTTCTTCAAGTGGTCAATTTGATCGCTATTTTTAGAATTACTTCGATACAATTATTCTATATATCCGAAATGACCAACTTTATCGCTGCATAAAAACTATCATATTTGTTAAAATCCCATTCGTTATCAACGACTTTTCAGAAATACAAAAGTCCATAAAATTACTGAATGCTACTACCTGATGATTTGTATTCCAATTAAGAATATTATCCAACATCGTATAGTTTATTTTTGTCAAATTGTCAGACTTGTGAACATTGAATTATGGTTGTAAATCGAGAATTAAACTTTTTTTAAATAATGCTGAAGAAAACAATGACCGCATTAGCCAAGCAATAATTCAATGAACCGAGGTGTAGAGATGGAGCTTCCTTTTTGTAAGCACCCTTCTCACCCATTTTCTGTCTTGCTCTCGCTGTAACATTTGAGATACGCCAAGCCCAGGTAATCTTGCTGTCCGCCCACTCTAAATGAAAATTTCCAATTGATCTTTCTTGGCCAGCTTGAAGTCTCCAAAGCAAAGGTCCAGCTTTGAGGCATTCCTCAGAGCTGCTGGCAATCTTGTTAGATGTGACCCCTATTGCATCAACGTTATGGGCTGGCAAGTGCATGTACTTGCCCATTTAATTCAAAATTATCATAAATGTCGTCGCTTTTTAAGCTTTTGTACCAGAATATCTCAGTGAACTTGTTTTGTCGTCGAGAATCACATATGCCACTGGTTATTCACTTGATTCAAAATTCTCATAAATGTCGTCGCTCTTTAAACTCTCTGGAGCACGTCTCTGGAACAGCCTTCCGAGAAATATAAGAGGGCGCCAAGTAATTCAGGTTCTTTTCAAAACTCAGCTCTTCCAGCTATAGTTTAGTTGATTGTTGCTGTGCTGTTTTTACTTGCATTTGTCATTTTTGTTTGTTCACAAGTAATTTATTGTTATTATATATAGTATATAAATATAGAAGAGATAGAGAGGTAGATAGATAGTAGAGTTTTTTTTTTTTTTTTTTTTTTTTTTTTAGTATATAGTAGAGATAGTGAAGAGAGATTATATAGATATTTATATATATATCTATATATATATATATTATATATATATATATATTATATATATATATATATATATAGATATATATATATATATATATATTATATATATATATATATATATATAGATATATATATATATTGTTACTGTCCATTCAATTAGCTTAGACCCTCGGTTTTTAATTAATATTAGAGAAGGTAGAGGTTTCGGGAGAAAATCGTGAAAGAAAAGTTTGTATTCACGAAATTACTCAACAGGATTTTTAAATTTCAAAAGATATGGATGGAATTTTACCTACAAATCTATTGAAATTTGACCCTTTTTCCCTCAAAGTTGCAAATTTTCTGTCCAACGTCTGGTACCATTAACAAATTACGTGTGAGGTGGTCTTTGGTATTATACATACGAGGTAGGAAGCGACTATCGATGTAGCGATACCCACTGCGATCAATATCGGCGGACCAGAAGACCTTGGTCGGCACGGTCGGACTGTGACCTGCACATATTGTCATATTGTGTCATCTTCTAAAAGGACATAATACAAGGTTTTCCAACCTTTTTGTCCCGAGACCCCATTTCTTGACAATTAGCTTGTGGCGACCCCTATTACTCAAAATAATATATTCTCAAAAAGAAATTTGACCAGTCAAGAAAAAAGGGTAATCCTTTCGGTTTTGGCATTCTAAGGGCATGGTGCTCTCCATTCCTAAAACAAGTGCGCACGAAGTGTGCAAAAATACCACTAATTTCATTACAATTCATCGTGTTCATTTTTGGTCTTTGAACAGTGACAATTTAGGCCCTATAATTAGCGCGCAAAGCGCTCTGAAATTTGAATCAAATACTAATTCAATTGATTAATCAAACACTGTAAAATTAGTTTGGCTGGCTTGACATGACTAATTTCATTATAGTCGAGTTCAATTTTGGTCTTTGAACAGTCCTGTAAGTGACAATTTATACTGATTTTGGCGCGAAGCGCGCGGAAATGTTCTAATCAAATACAAATTCAATTCAAACACTGCAAAAATCAGTTTGGCTTACTTGTCATACAGTAGCTAAATTATATTTGTTTTGGCCAATGTTCTGTTTCCTATGTCCTCGCCTTTTTAACAACTCATTTCGTTTTCATTTAAATTAACTTCGCGACCCCCTCCTTCTTAAGGGTCCGCGACCCCCAGGTTGGGAAACCTTGACATAATACAAAGAATGTATTGTGCTTGTATTTGTAAATCTATTATACATTACAAGCATAGTTCATGATATCGACCAATGTCATACTGTCAAAGAGCGATGGCAACGTTTTTACACACCTACTTATGAGGAACCTTCCTAAAAAGTTTATGCTCTTTCGAAATATTCGGCTGGTTCCGATCTCCTTGCTAAATATGGCCAAAAATTGCAGAAATTGACTAAATTGGGTGCGAAGAAAGTACTTTGCACCATGCACCTTCAAAAGCTTGTTGGGTAATTAGTGAATACCAACCTTTCACGATTTTTCCCCGACACGTCTACCTTCTCTAATATTAAAACCGAGGTTCTAAGCTAATTGAATGACAATATGCGCTCTTCATTTAGGGCGCTTTTGTTCTGTAATTATTTTACATTAGTGTTACCATCTTGCGTGGAGATGTCACCAGTGGATGTCACTAGTGAGATTCATGATGCCATTGCGCAAATGAACGGGAAATTGAAACTCCATGAAAAGATGTTAACATTCCAAGTACAACACACACCTCATGCATGTCATCTAAGCTACTAGAATTGTCTTGCCATCTTGAGGGTGTTGACCGTGACAGCCTTTCAAACAAATGGTACAATCAGAAATAAATTGGTTAAAATCTACTTTCACAAAATAAGTCATTCTTACTTGCATAATATTAAAGAACAAATACCAGCTTTTCCAATTGTGTTTGTTCCATCCATCTGCTTTTGTCAAATCAGAGACATAATCAATTTAGTGCCGATATACCAAAACTCATTTTGTGCCACTTTTATGTATGAGCAGAGTTGTTTTCGCCAAGCTATGCTGTCTTAAAGCTCACAAAAGGATTGCAACTTGACAAAAAAGAAACAAAACACAGATTAATTTAGTAAACACAGAAGTCGACTTTTATCGACATAAGTTTAATAGTCAACATCATCAGTTCCATATAAAAATCTCTTTTCTAATAACAAATAATACAAATATTTTATGCACGTCAATGAAATTGAGCTTTTGAATTTATTACAAGATTGGGATATCTGTTCTTAAAATCATGCAAGAAGGAATGTAATTGAAACCAAAATAACACTCCAAATCCAAAGAATTGGTTTAAATATGTGCACAATCTTTGTGCTTTTACTAACTTGTTGAAGTCAATAAAAAGTTGAATTTTTGGAACAAAGTATCACAGTGGGTGGTAGGAATTTGCCGTTCATGATACTTCAAGACCATAAACCATCTCTCCTCCGATTGCTTACGCCGGTTGTACACTCATGTTCTCATCTGACAACAACATATGTGGATGTTATATCCCTTTATCGTTAAAGCCAGAACTTACTGATCATAACTTCCACCATTATGTAACTGTTTTCGTACCTTTTTCAGTTTCTTTATGAAGTTAATCCCTTTTTAAAGACTTTCATATCTGTTCAAGTGTGTATAACTTATGTTTAACAATTCGTTCACCGTTTTCTCTCAACCACAAAGTGACACAAACTCGAGTTTTGTATTCCGCAGTAAATTGGAGTTCTCTCTCGATGGAAAAAAGCAATTGGATAGAAACAAAAAAATCCTGGAAAGCCTGGTCTTTTGCTCTTGAAATATGATATATACAAAACAACTTACTTATGTTGAATAAAATATTGAAACAACTAGGTTTTTGCATTGTACATTTTTTTTTGGGAGACAGGCTGTATAGCCTTCCACTTCTCCGCCCACGTTTTCATGTAACTAAGGTCCTTGTTTAGATCGGTATTTGAAAAAAAACACTGGCTTGAGAACCACTGATCTATCTCAGTACAGCGTTGAGTCCTCTGCGTAGAGATCAGCGGCGGCGGAACGATTTTCAAGTAGAGGGGCCACTTGGCACTTTATCTGATTAATTAGGGCAGCTATGATCAGTCCGACATGTATCAATCAGTAAATTGTTAAAAGTGGGGGGAGGGCCGGGAGAGGAGAGACCTCCACTTTCAAAAGTGGAGCGACCGTGGCTACCCCAGCCTCACCGGCGGTTCCGTCGGCGCTGGTATAGATACAGTTCATTCTTTATTAATCCGTACCGTAGTCGTCGTGATAATGACAAGGAGTGGGCCTAATATTGAGCCCTGCGGCATGGAGGTGGTTAAAGGTTCCAGGAATGCAAATAGAAATTGAGGTGGTTTGTGTCAGTCTACAAGGAGGGGCTGGAAAGCCACAATGATTTGGGTTTGTGATGACATCAAATTGGGGATCTATTGATTTTTGAGAGATATAAGAAATTCAGGTAATGTGTGAATCTATTCATGAACCTGACCTGAAATCAATAATGATCACTAATGATGTCACTGGTAGTGTTACCTTTTTTCTGGCCCTGTTTATTGGAATGCAATGTCCCCTAAAAATTTGGAGTAGGTTTATCATCTCATTATCGCCTGTGACCAATTTAAAACGTATCCTCTGTTGCAGATGGCTGTCCGGGAATGACTACCGTCATTGGTCTGTGTGGGAAATGCTGTGGATTATGTATTTTGCTCTTAAATTAACGACTGACAAATTAACGTCAACATTGCAAAGTCCCTTGTCCGCATTAATTTTCAAGCAACTTTTCTCGAATAACCTCAAAAACGGCAAGCTCTCTATAGGGCTCTCCTACCAATTTCATCATGCGTTTGAATTGATTATCCCTTCTTTTACCATGGTAACGAGTATTGAAAGAAAGATAAAAAAATATTTTTTTTTTCATAAATACGTCGTTTTTGACAATACTATTATAGCTACCGGCCAAAATTGAGAACCCCAAAATCAGAATGCATGTGTCGCAAACACTCATCATGAATGCCCTTAGCCTATGGGTGGTGAATTTTATATTTGTGGAGTACACAGCCATGATGTTCTGATTTTAGTGTTTCTGGAAGCGGCATGAATTCTTCATCAGCCCAGAAAATAGTTTAGGGCTTTTCGGTCAATTATTGAAAGAATATGTATATCCCTCAATGTTTGTGTCAGTTTTGGAGTTTCAAATAGGATGATGCCTATAAACAGGGACGGTTTGGCGGTATGTAATAGTCCCAAAGTGCATCGATATAGTAATTTGTTTCGTTTACTAGCGTTATAATTTTTTGTTCTTTCCTTTTTTTATTGATACAGAAATGTTATGTATCAAAAGCCCAGCATAAATATGGCCAGAGATGATCTACCGGCGTTTGCTATCCTTAAACCTCTATTTGGGGTTGATTCACATCTAAAAGACAATTTATAACATACTTCAATATCACTATCCAAAAAAAGTAATGTACAACAGATGATCGCCAGTTAAAACATACCAAATTTTAAAAATTACTAACGGTCAAGCATGAGATGTCTCTTTATTAAAGGGTTAACGTATACAAAATGCATACTTTAGAATGAAAAACAAAATGCCTATTACGTCAGAGAATGTGCAACGGGGATGGATGGCTATCTCTGCATTTTTTTACACAACCCCCCCCACCCCATGAAAGTAAATATTATAAAAATGTAAAGTTGTAAACGCCAAATATCTATCGGAAATTGGTTGAAATATTGAATATAGCTTTAGATTTCCTTTTTCCTCTTTTCGCACAGTACGAAATAATCTTATGTGTGGCAATTAGAGGAGATCCGTGTTTACAAATAGTAAAGTCACTCATGGAGAGATAACCAAAAGTAGATTGCCTACAGTTTATTTATTGGAAGTCAAGCGAACCTATTCTTGACTGAAAACATTTTAAAGGAAACTGTTGTAAAACTGGAGTTTTTGTCAATGGGTAGATGAGTTGCAGCAGTGACAGAAAAGCAACAACGTGGCCATTCTCGACATCAAATTAAAATTAATAATTATGAGCAATATATAAAAGGTGTGACCAATAGCGTGTTTTTGTTGTGCGTTCTGTGGTGCCCAGAAGCTTTTTGCAAAAATGGCAACATAAAATTCCGCCAAGATCTTTTACTCGACAAGACCTCTCCGAACATATATGGTTGTCATACTTCATTATTGCTGTGATGTTCATTTTGCGTATTCTTGTGTAAAAACAGAGGTTTCCCAAGTTAGTTAGTTTAAAATTTTCCCATTATATTTCATACCTAGTAAGTTGTTTTTCGTCCCGAGAAACCGGGAATGTCCGTTTGTTTCGGTTTACCAAGGGTTAAAATCCCCCTCAGAATTCGTTATAAGCCTTAACACTTAAGTACTGGGGGGGGGTCTATATTACCCAAGATTTTTTTTCGGCGATTCTCACTCGTGAAAAATATTTTCGAATCTATTTTTGTTGTAAATGCGCGTCTTTCCATAAAAAAAAATTTACTAAAATTTCTCGCCCGTTAATGAGATAATTAAGTTGGTGCCTAGGAACCCCCCTTAGGCACCAACGGGAGTGTGTTTTAAAATAAAAATTACAAAACCCAGTTGCCAGAAAAATTTTTCTCCTTATGTATGTTCATACCTTCATATGCATGAACAACATTAATTACATAATCAAAAAAAATAATTAACCCTTTTATGTGCTGAAAAGAAGCGATTCCATCATCGAAGGACTGCGTGCCATTTGTATACAAACCTATGGCAAAACGACTGCCCCCACAAAAAATACAAGAATGTACCAAATGGTAATGTTTTGTGTCCTATCGTAAATTGGTCCTCTAGAGCATATATAAACATCAAAATGATTTGATAAGCAGGGCCGAGGAACATCATGTTACTTTTTTGAGCATTTTGGACGCATTTCGAAAACAATGATTGGCCCCTATTTCCAGACGATAACCGGAACTCATTTATGTTGGCCCTTAGGCCTTGTCTGATGCCCCCTCAAGTGGTATGAGTGTCATTTGAAAATTCCATCGGGAAAGTGGTTTCTTGGAGAGGATGGGGTCCCATGAACCACCCCCCCCCCCCCCAGCACCACATGAGTGAAACACCTTAGGCACTTAAGTGTGAATGCTTATATAAAAATTTTGATAACAGTAAATAGCTATGGTCCTCCTACTTTCCATTGATACAAAATAAGTACACTAACATTTTATGTTAATCAGGTCAAAGATATTTAGGAGACACTGGAGATTGCGCAAAATACTTGGCCTATCCGTAACGATTTACGCACCAAAGTATTCCAACTAAGTGGTCTAGTTAGCTGACTAGTTTATAATATAGTTTTATTTTTGGAAAAGACGACAAAACGTGGAAAATCCGATACATACAATCAATTTTCTTACCTTTTCAACTGGCTCAATTCTCGATTGCTGCTAACAGAAGTCATGCCACAGCCAGGCTTACAAAACTAGTGATGCTATTGTCTTTTTTTGTCAGAACCCATTCTACCATCATGTCGACTACCTGATTCGTTGATTTCGCGATCTCCAAGGTACCGCGAAACCATTTTTTCATTCCTTGTTCAAGCTAGTCGCAGAGCCTTTAGCACAGCGCTTTGCTTCTAGGGAGTCCAAAGACGTAGTGCATGTCTAAAATAGCAGGCCAATTAGCGATGCGGAAACGGAATAGGGGCGCTGTGTACAGCATTACCGATTCTATTTGACTAAATGGTGTGATTGGTCTTGGATTAGATTGTCTCAAGGCAATAATTGACTCTGTTTTTAGTGCAAATCTTGATGATGCAATTACTTTGTCATCATTGAGCAATCTTTGAGATAGGGAAAGGGTGATTTTTTTTTAATGGGGGTAAAATAATGTTTCATACAGGGTAAAAGTTATGGACACATTCCATTGATCCTAAGGATTTATAAACTAGTTTTTTGCATATCCAAGACAATTGCTTTTGTAAATGTTACAATTAATACCCTTGTTATTTAAAACCCCTTTCAAAGCTCAGGATGATAAAGGTATGTAGCATCATCAGACTTTGCAATCAGCATATAATGTTGTCTAGAACCCAGGGGCATACCATTTTGTATATACTCTTTGCAAGATATGGGCCCTACCACTGGACTTTTTAATAAGTGTATTTTGTCCCTCTGTGCAGGTGGAAGCAAGATCGGAAAGAAAATCCAAAATTAATAAGTGTAATGCCCGGATATGAGGCTTCGAAGTATGATATGATATTTATCGGTGACAGTGGCATAGCAGGTAAATACAGGCCAAATTATGATTTCAAAATAATTACAGCAAAATCCATAACGACAAATTTCCAAGTCCAAACCCAAACAAATCCCATAATCCCTAACAAGCTACTAACAACGATATAGGGGGGGGGGGGGGGGGGAAGCAATCAAACAGAAAACAGATATCAGGAAAATACAAGCCCCTTTGCACTCTAAACTATAAATTGGTTACTTGTCACAGGCTAAAACATCTTTCATGATGTTTAATCCTGATAATTAGCTGCGAAAATGGTGATTTATAATTATGTTATGTATTTTATTCTTTCTAAACAGCTCTAAACAATGAAATGAAACGTTTGTAATTCATTGCAGCAACATTTTTGAGTTACATACAATTCAGCAAGGATGGAAGTGGCACAGTACACACCAAATCCCACAGTAGACAGAAAATATTTGGGTCCCTTGAAAGTATTGAACTTATAAAAACAGATATTCTTTCAATGCAAATGTCTTCAGTTTGTAGTAAATAAGGTCAGATGCATGAATGCTTCAACTGGCTTGCACAAAATGAATGAATTTGATCGCCTAACAATGGGTTTAAGTTTACATTGGTACAGACTCTGTACTTTGTGTTTTGCACGCATGAATTTCGGGATATTCTATTTAACTTTTATCAACGTTAAAGGTGCATTTCGTTGATTCCAGCACCTTCTGTTCTATTCATGGATCACAGATATCCGCTTACGGAACGAAAATACAAAATTGCGAATTTAGTTACAGATGCGACCGAATTTGTACGTAAGATTGAGCACACGTGGATTACTAAGGCTAAACGGTCAGATGATATAAAAAGCTCAACATTTTTTTAAGTAAGTCGGGGGGACGAGGCTGGGATCACGAAATGCCCCCTTTAATATTTAGATTGTTAGTTAGTGCCTAATGCCAATGTTATTTTTTTTTTTTTTTTTTTTTTTTTTTTTTTTTGGATGTAAAGTAATCTCTGCTGAACTTAAGGGATAGTGTTAACCCTAGTGCTTTGTTTTACTCGAATGTTCTGAGTTTTGCACCATTTTAAACATCAAACTGGTCTATCGTACCAAGCTCAAAGGTACCATGCAGACCGATCCGGAGTTGTATTTTGTGCCGATGTAAAGCAGCTATTTGACAATTTAAAAGTGCCAAAAACACTGGTCTTAACGGCAGGGAATTTTAAGCACATTACACGCTGCCGTCGCGCGGTGAAATTTTTACTGCGTAATGAAGCGTGGGCGTGTTTTAATGGATGTTTGCGCGAGCATCTTGGCAAAAACGAAAAATAATATTGAAAATGTAAACAAAGCCGGCTAATTTAGACAAGACGCAATTTCAATGTTCTTCTGATTCTGGAGTTAGAGAGAAAAAGATGTTTGATTCAATAGTGCATAAATATGTATTCTTCATTCACTTGCACAACATACTCCATTTTGAAGTTCAAAGATGAAGTCATTTGAGAAAGAGAAAGCTTGAAATGGCGTGAAAAGTCACTTTTATTACTAAAACACGGATTTTCTAAATGTTCAATTTTCGCAAAAAAAATTGGTAAACTTTTCAGACAAGATAACTCCAAACGTACCGAAGTAAAGGGTAAGGTTGAACTTCCTACGATACCATCGGTCTTCTCTAGGGACGGGTTTCTCAATTTTTCATTTTTCGATTTCTAACTAAAGATCTTCTCCAATATATACTCAAATTTTCGAAAAGAAAGGTAAAAATCACCTTTTTTGACATGTTTTCCTATATTTCGAAAAGTAAGATCTATTTTTCAAAAATGAAAAAAACGTCCCCAGACAAATTTGTCTTGTTTCTAAAACATAAACATAGAAATCATGAAATCAAATTGTTTATGTTATGCTGTCTGAAATTTTGGGGCAAAATCATGTTTTTTAGTATTTTTCTAAAATACGGAAAGTGTTACATTAATCTGGCATCATCGGGGTTCATCGTCCAATTTTCTTTCTAGAAATGATACTTTTACGGACAATAATCAAATATTTGAGATAGTTACAAACCAAAATAGATAACTCGGAAGCTCAAGGTTGGCACACTGCCCTTACATTAAATCATATTAGAATTGATTTCAAATTGATATGTTTGCATCTAAGGCAAATAGGATTTAATTTTAAATATATTGATTGGGCACTAACTACCAATATTAAAGGATTTACTTTTAATCCTGAAATTAGAGTGTCCAAAGAATCATATCATATTTCATAAAACATAACTTTTTTTGTCTTTTTTCTACAGCATATCCGATATACTTAAAAATGGATATGATGGCCTCGTATGGGGACAAAAGTTGGAATGGCCAAGGGATCAATGTTGTGCACAGACAGAAAAGGGTTTTCAGCAGTATTAGATAAGGTATGTGAAGTTAACTGGAGGGAAGGACAACATGAATGGACAATTTTTAAAATATCTTACAAGAATCCTAAAAATTCTGGAATAAAAATAAAACATCGTTACCATGAAATTTAAATAATTAGGTCTACCAGGTAGACAATTATGGATATTATTATATTTAATGGAGAGGAAGGAAAATACAAGGTGAAAAAAAAAAAAAATGTGAGATACGAGAAATGGGGGGGGGGGGGGGAGATCTTTTTCGGCGCCGGATTCGAACTGGTGACCTCCGTATTTACTAGCACGGTGCTAGGTGGTTAGAGTGCCATGCTAGTACTATGGAGGGAGCCGGATTGAATAGGCTAAGTGCACATTTTTTTTTCAAACACTTGTATGCGCTGGCTATCTCCAGGGAAAAGATTAATTAAACATCCAACCTCTTACCATGTTACAGATTCCTCGCTCCCATTTTCAGCCCCCCCCCCCCAAATGTCATCTCACTACAAAGTCTCTGGACTTAACCTTCATCCATTTTCGAATAGCAAAGCAAACCTATAATACAGGGTCTATGGCTTAAAATCCTAAATGAAAAGAACTGGCATGCAGACCAAATTCAAACCCTGCAGATATTCATACCATAGCTAAAATGGTTTCAATCTCAAAGTAAAAGGAAATGACATAACCTGCTGGTGAGCCAAATCCATTTTTGGAACAATGTAGGAATGGTACACAAGCCAAGAAATAATGATGGGGTTTTTTTTGTTCATCCAACTTTTACAGGTTTATTTGGTGGTGCATAGCTGCATGTAGTTATCTTTCTGTGTTTGGGAACAACGTGTAGCCTGGTATGTCAAACTTGATCCGGAAAGTGCCATCTTAGAAGAGGCTGGGGCCTGCATGAATTGCAAATTACATATTGAAGATTAATATATGGGTTGGATGCTTGCTTAAAAGGTGAGAATTTGAAACTTCAAATAAACTGTGCACAATTTAGAATTCACATTTCAACAACCAAAATATAAATCAGTGTTGATTGTGACCGAGTCATTTTGATTGTTAAATTTGTTTGTTACGTGCAGTGGTTATTCTCGGAGATGAGTTACTTTCCAGCAATGCCAAATGGAGGCACTCCATCCCATAACATCTTTTAGAAAGAGAATGGTTAGGTAAGTAGCTTTTGGATTCCGAAAATAAATACTAAAAACAATTACATAATAATAATATATAACAAGGCGAACTCGTATTTACGCGATTGCGTAAAAATATTGTCCCCGCCGATGTCGCGATCACTAAATGCGAGAAATGGCAACTACAACCACCCCACCCCCACCCACAAACAATCAGGCAACACCCCTCAACCCATCCAAACACCCTTGCAAACCCACATCCACTAACCAACAATCCACAAACACCCCACCCCGCAACCAACCACCCCTACCTAAAACCCCACAAACTCCAAAAAAAAAAGTCCCACCCCCTCCCCAACACTATTCAATAACCACACCCACCACTGCCTAAACAACCCTCAACACCCAAACCCCCCACCCCCCCCCCCCCCGGCAACACAAACCCCCACCCCAATACCCCGTTATAGTAAAAGCCTCCAACTCCAAAACACCAGCAAACACGCCACCCCTCCACAACATCCTGTGCAACATCCTACCCCTCCCCAAAAACCCTCAATCCTCCCCACAACACTCCCACCCTCCCCAACACCCCCTCCCTAACACCATGCAAACACCCCACCCCTCGCCAACACACTGCAACAAAACACACCCTCGCCAAAAACCCTGCCACACCCCCCCCCCTACCCAACACCTAACCAATACCCAATCACCCTATGGCATAGTTATCTATGTGCGAAGGAATTTGGCCTACTCTGACTACTGTTTCAGAGATACAAACAATTACGCATATTTAATTAGCTCAGTGCATGACCTAAGACGCTGGCTCGAGATATCAAATCCTTTCCAAATTGCAAAGAAGATGTGGGCCATGATGGCTTGTAAAGCAGCGCAGGAAGGAATATTTTGAGTATCCAATGTATGTGGTCAAAAATAATTGCAATACGCTGATGTTTGCAATTAATTAGCGCATTTGCATACTCAATCTGCCAAAAATACACCCAAAATTCTAATCAGGTCGAGAACCTCTTCAGCCCGCGTCCTGCCACCAAGGTACATCATTATAAGACTACGGAAATCCAGAAAACCTGTACACAGGCCTTGCAGGAACATTTCCTCATAAATTATGCAAATGAGAAGATACTTAATTAGCATTATTTTACGCCCAAAAAAAAAATCTAATCAGGTCGAGAAATCATCAACCCGCTTCTTCCACCAAGTTTACATCATTATATGCCTTTGAACTCCAGATAAATGTATACAACATGGGTTAACATTTTATCACGGACAACGGACGGACGGACGAACGGACGCTGCTCATTTTATAGTCCCCGTTCGAACAGTTCGGCGGGGACAATAATACTATATTGATGCAATTTACCAGAAAATTTCTAAGTTATCCCAAAACACACTTTTTAATGAAATGATCATAAGGACCTGGGCATAATTTTGCTTTATTTTGTTCACTATTTCACCAGGTGGACTATTGTGCGTCTAGCTACCATTCCTACCACTCTAATACTGGAACCCCTTTCAGAGTGGATCCTCTCGGTTTCTTTGGGTAGTGGGGTGGTTGGATGGTTTAACTAACAGACCCAGTGTGGTTCTTCATGTGTCATATATTACAGTGGTTTCTTCTAGATATCTTCAACTCATGGATTACAGGTGAGTATAACTTTCCAGCCAGGGTGATGTCATCACTTTGGGCAGCTATTGCAGGTGTATTATGCACTCCCACTTTGTACGGTCACAATTACAGCTGCAAATTGCCGCTATGCAAAATTTAACATCTGCATAAAAAGCTATGACATCAGTTCCTGTTAACTTTACACATAGGTATTCACTTTTATTAAATTATCTAATAGGTTTCAAGAGTTAAATGAGATGTATTGTGAGTTCACAACTGTCTCAATAAAATTACTCACAAAGTGTACACTTAAAGGTGAGAGTTCCGATTGTCTTTGGGACCCCGCTGATTTACCGGAAGTAGTATCAATTACCCATTCAAAACTGCAAGTTTGTACCATCAAATCTGGCAAGTTTGTTTCACACCGGTACTTTATGGGGAGTATGTGCAAAAGTGCCAGGCTATCATAATCAATTGTGGAGAACACAATAGACATAACTCGGAACAAGCACCTTTAAAACGTTCAGGTCTTCGTTTCCAGTATTGTAAAACTGCCCTATGGTTATTGAAGGTTACATGTAGGTTTGTAGCCTACATACAGGGTGAGTCAAAAACCCTCATTCAGAATAAAAAATAATTAAAGAGTTAAGAATTGTTTTTGCTCAGCTGTTTGCTATGGTTATAAAGAAGGATAACAGGCTTTCAGAAAAACGTTTATTTGGTGTCATTGGACTTGGGAGGAAGAACTTACGCCATTTGCTGAGCGACTAAAAATCCTGTTTGGCCGATTTGAGCCAAACAAAGATGCATCGCACATAGAGTAACATGGTCTCAGCAGTGATTTGAGTTACAAAACATTTAACACCAAAATTATTGTGAAACAATAGAAGGTGGGGGAGAGTAATTGAAGGATTATAAAAATAATATCCCAGGATTAACAAAAGAAAATGCTAAGCAAAAATGTTCAATTTCCCAAATAAGAAATTCAAGGAAGCTGGTGTAAGGACCACAGTTTACTTTGGCAGCAAGAGTTCAGTTTGAACCACAACGAAACTTGGGAGCAAGAGTGAAACCTAGAAAGTTTTGTATTCCACTTAAAAACAGCACTGCGATATGAATTTAAGTGTGAAATCCGATTTTATATACAGAAAACTTCAGCTTAGAATTCTTCTTGCAATTTGTGGACGCCTGAGTATTACGATTTGTGCAAAAAGTAATGACCTTAAAGATGTAAAACAAAAATCTCTGAGCAGTTTCCATGTGTTCATGGAACGAGACATTGTATGGGGTGATGTTCAAATAACTGACTCTTATGATTGAACAATGGTAATTTACTTTTTTGAAGAGATGTCTTTTAATATTTTACCCAATAGACCATTTTATTCAAACTGATAGTTTTGTCGAGAAGATATCGATACCATTCTGAAATTGCATGTGTGAATGTCTTTGCTATAATGTGTCATGGTATACGTCGGTGTCATGCAGTCTCTCCGCATTGTAAGGCTAAAATCGGCCAAACGGAATTTTAAGGTCTCTCCGCAAAAAATTGACATAGTTTCTCTGACACAAAGTCCCCGAAGACAACCAAATAAAACTTCTGATAGCCTCTTTATCTCTGTAAAACAACCAAAGCAAAACTTGAAGCAAAAATAACGTTTAACCTTTGAGAAAAAATCTTTCCCTGAATGTTTTTTATTGACTCACGACTGTAGACTCTTGGCTGGTATTCTCAAAGGATTTCACTTTAGACCCGGTTTAAAACCAGAGTTAGTCATACATGAGTGGACTTTTTCTTCCCAGCATTCTCTAAAGGTTTGCTGTAATGATTGAGGAAAATCCCTCATAGAATGGGCATCTGGGCCATCTATGATAATTTTCTCACCATTAACTTAACTTTCATATCAACAGTATTTGAAGGCAAAGGTCCCACTCATGTAGGACTAAACCCTGGTTTAAACCCAGGGGGTCTATGTAAAAGTTTAACTCCTTTGAGAATACCGTCCACGGTCCCTGAATGACAAAAAACATCATCAGGTTCATATCTACAATGGATGACCAAGTTTGGTTTCAATACTAACTAACTTATTTGTGTTGACAATTGTTTAACCTTTATAGAGGAACAGCTAGGCTCCATCAAACATTCCCATCCATCCATACGTCCATCCATTCAGCTCATACATGCAGACATGTCCTTTCTCTCGCCAGATTTTGATATACATCCGTTCCTAAATTTATAAATTGAGCAACCAAAGTCAAAATTACCGTATTGGTTCTATTAGAGGAGGACAGAAAATATCAATCAGGGGCCTTATTTAAGGAGTTCGTTCCTGCCCACTACAGTAAGGTTTGACACTTTGGTAGTTAGTATGGGACCCCTACATCAATGCTAGGTGAGTATACTCCGCTCAAGTTGTGGTATCACTTTTCAATAGGGGCCATTTAAAATTACACAGAGGTTCAAACTTTTAAAATGGCCCCAATCAGAGTTAAATGTAATGCCATATTGTACATCCTAATCCAAGGATTCCAAAAATGTATAATGGTACCACCTACTACGACCATTGGTTTTTTGGAGTTACAGAGGTAAAATGGTAAAAAGGTCAATCTCGATTGTATACAGGGGTCAACAGAAAAGTTAATCTTAATTATATTTTAAAACTTGCAAGTTATTGTCATGAGGTAAAGGACGCCTAAAAGGTAGAGTTTTGTATATGTTGGGGAAGGGGGAGAAATGGCTTACCTTACATTCATATAAGGGGTCAAAAAGTCAAACAACAATTGGGTAATTTTGACCTATGACCATTTTGTCCCCTAACATTGTAACTTGTCTTGCAGATGGTACAAACTATTCCCTTATTTTACTTATTAAGCTAGATGAACACTGCTATATCATTTTCAACAAAATTGTGGATTTCTTTCTGATTTTTGTTAATTTTGACCCCTGTTACAATTAGAATTTGACCTTTTTAACCCAGGTTACAGCCATTTTTACCATTTAACTCCAAAACCATATGGTCTTAGATGGTACAAATTATACATTTTTGGAATCCTTATGAACTAGACGGACAATATGGCATACATTTCAACATGATTGGTCATTTTACAAAAGTTTGACCCCTGTGTAAACTTAAATTGGCCTATTTTAAAAAGTGACACCACAATTTGAGAGTTACTACCTACCACCTAGCGTTGATATAGAGGTCCATACTAACTACCAAGGTTGTCAAACCTTTTCCTGTATGAGGGGTAACCGATGATGTTTGCTCTGGTCCTAGCTCCTCCCTCTATATAGATTAATGTTTACCTGTTTTATAGTTCCTTACAGGCGTGAACCGTAAAATTCCTCAATTTTTACTATGTCATCTTGCGTGGGCTTTCCGTGAGATCATGTTCATTTTTTTGTTTTCCCTGGAAGGTGTAATTTTCCAAGATCTGTGACATGGAGGACAGGCTCGTTACGAGTCAAGTACTGTTGGTTATTTGGAGCAGATTCGATAGCAGATTTGCTACAGTAACATGTGTTAATTTTCATGTACTTCTTAAAAACCATAAGTAGCGTGTAACGCAACACGAATTTGACAAATTGAACAATAGTTTTTACTCCATCCTTATTTATGCTCATTTGTCCACAGGTGTCCCCTAAAAGTTAGCAAGCAGATTATACGTAATTTTTCCTAAACATTTGCCTGAGAATTTCATCTTTGTGGAGCTTATTAACTGCACTATTGTGTATAATCAGTGCAATCTGCCCATGCAAACCAAGATATAGCATTCTTATGCTAGGATTTATTTTTTGGGGAGGGTGCAGAACTTGATTGGGACCTACCCCCTCTAAAATGGTCATTTTTTAGACTTTTGAACACTGCATTGCCAAAAGTTGACCTTTTTTATCCCCAAATTTATTTTTAAGAATCAGCAAAAGTGGACTGTTCCTCCTTTGTGGAATTTTGGAGGGCTTTATAGCTGGCTGTTGGTATAACCCTTTGAAAGGTCATTGTTAGCTTAAACTTCCTTTTTTAATATTATATAAGACTTTTTCCATTACCCTGGTTCCGCCCCTGGTCCACATACTATCACTGTGTGAAATAGCTTAAACTTAATCGCTTGTTTATAGGGCAATCACAAACTTTGTTCAAAATTCTGGATATGGAATTTTTGTTATACACAGTATTCTATAGTAACTGTTATATACATACTTTACTGCATCAGAAAAAAGTCTGATTCATCTCAAATTTGGAATTGAGCCATTTTAGTGACTGTCTTCAGTTGTTGTTGACAATTTTTAATACATATCCACAAAAATATATTTCGGAAACGCCGATTCAGCTTTTAATAGTATCGATATCCCTGCCATAAAGTTCTGAGGTTATTCTTTTTGTCAACAAGCATGGTCACAGTAAATTCACTAACTTGTTCCTGATAATAAATATTCTGCATGAAGATGACATACTCGGTTAAGTAAGTGTGAGAAATTGAATATATATGGCGCAACTTTGGGAGTCTTCACGTAACGCTACCCATCTGACACACTTTTTTCTGACACACTTATGAAGTCGTAACCTTACAGAATAAACATGTGCTTTAATTCTGTGAAGGGTTTCCGAATTCACAAGTGTGTCAGGAAAAAAAAACCTCCCACTTCTTTGGGACAAACCCTGTATACATGATTACTGGTTTCCAGATGTAAGTCAGTCATTTGCAGTGGAATTTATTTATTGCATGTTCTGTTCATATTTTATTATAGTTTTACTATTTAATGTGCAGAAATACCCAGATATATGTACTGTACCGGTTATTTTAATTAATAAAATTGTTTTGATGAATCGAATGATTCAGAGTGTTTCTAATGTTTCATTTGCTTATTGCAAAATTCAGTATGATATAACAGTATTTAATGCATGATGAAATCTGTATGTGGCCAAAAATTAAATTGGTAGCGTAAATTAGATAAAATACCCTCTGCATTTGCATATTACTTGTACGTAAGTTCTCAAGATGTTGATTATCTGGTAAACGCGCTATTGATTAAAATTTGGGGAATTCACTCTCGCCCATGTTCAGTTGGACCTGGATCATGATATAACCGCATCCTTTGGAGGGGATTTTAAACTCAGTCCAATATACAGATATCAATATCTGTACCATGCACCTCACAGTCAGTTCAAAAAGAATTGGTGATGGATCCCAATAGAATTAAGCTTCCTGTAGAGGCTTTTTCTTGGGCTATTCAGGACATTGCTTGAATGAAGCAAGCAAGCACCTGCCAATTGGTATGTTTTTATTTCATGGTCTGATTTTTCAAATGGTTTCTTCTCCCTCATGTGGAAAGCAATCACCAAAAACACACCCGGATAACTGAGTTGAATAGGTGTGACTGTTTGGATAGCATGTATCTGAATGTATTTAAAAGCCTAAAGAATAGGAAATTGGATCCTGTTGGGTAAATCTTTCAATCCTTTCTCATGGGGAATACTTCCCCCCGCCTTTTTTTTTTTTTTTTTTGTTGCAGACCTACTCTCAAGCAATAATCTTTTAAAAGGTGCCTGTCAGCATTTTTGACCACTGTATTCCATTAACTTGATCTTGGTTTTAATTATTCCAAAAATATAACGTTTCACGAAAGAAGTCATAAAATACAAGTGTTTCATCATTGGCCCCCAAAGAATCATTGGGTTCCCACTTTGAAAATGGATTCTCTTTGGAATTTGTATCAGCTTAAGCTGAATTTTTATTGCCAAATGACAACCATCGGGTCTGGGGAATACGGACTTGTTGAACCTTTAATGGCAAACCCATTCACAAATTAAGGGGCCACTTTAAAAGCATGGTTAATATAAACAATTATTGATTCCTGGGTGACGCTTTCTCTGATTTCAGGTGTTTGCACATGCATTAAAGCATATAAATGCATCGTTAAAATACTGATACTTTTAATCGGGTCCTTCTGTTTTTAAGTAAAATTGGTTATAACACAAAAGAATAAAGATCCCTCTGTAATCCATCCATTGCAGGTAACGTTGAATGGAACCTTTGGATATCATCTTGTAATGTATTCAAAAGTCGGTGTAAAATAACAACGGTTTTTTCAGATTAATTCATTTCATACATTGCAGGCTAATTTTGGCGTCAATGGCCTTCCACAAATGTAATTACTAATGGTACCTAACTTTGTACTACTTAAATCATAACATAAAAAAATACATACACAAGACCCGCACACTAGCATAATGTAGCTTGTTGCTCCAGTAGCAAAGATGGTTGACTCTATCTCAATCTCTCAGGCCTCTGAGACTAAGGTTTATTTTCTACCCATGGTACCTGGGTTGCCTGCACCTTGTGGGGATGGCCATTTAAAACTCTTCCTAAGACCACCGAGAACTATATATACCGTACTGAACCCCGTATCGTCCCCCTTGCTCGAGTAAAATCCCACCCCTAAGTTGAGGAAAATTTCAGACAAATTTCTAAAGACCGTGTATTATCCCATGTCCAAAAATATTGGCCTACAACTGACTCTGCAAAACCTATTTTCCTAAACCACCAACCTTTAGCCTTAATTCAAATGATATGCATTGTCCACTACAAAAGTCCATATTTAATCTTATATTCCATCTCAGATGTCCTAATGACGTCTTGAACCATTAAAGTTTGTGAAAATCATATATTTAAGAGTAGAACACACGGCAAGTTTCGAGATTTCAGCAGAAACACTGGTTTCTGGTTCAACACTTCTCAAGGCTTTCTACTCTACTCAACTCAATGGAATTCGTACAATTTTTTTTCACTCTTTTTCCATATTTCGGTATAAAAATACCATGTCAAGAAAATTATTCAGTTTCATAATTCATTAATAAAATAGTTTTTTCGGTGGATTTGTTTTCTAAACAAAAGAATATTTTGAACAAGGTCATGTGGGTCAGAGGGTGCCTAATGATGGCACAAATCAATTGGTTGCTGCCGCCAATACACTGGCAAATTGGTTTTCATTTTCATGACTTTTTGGTTCTTTTTTTTGCTAAAAAATCACTAAAGTTACATTATAGTCCTGGTTAGTACACATGACAAAAGATTGAAATCTACTTCAGAATGAGGGTGGAAACTACGTACTATCGAAAAAACGGGATTTTTCAACATTCTGAGTCTTCAAAATTCGGAAGTCATGAAGTGGCTGTATAGTGTATGGTGGGTCATTAGGCCAAGACATTTTCGACTCATCCGGCTTCGGTTAAGATTCGGATTATCCCACCCCCAAATTTCAAGGTATTTTAAGTTTAAAAAAGGGTGGACTATACTCGGTCAGTATTATATCTACTGTGTGGTCATACCCTTACCTCAGTTTTAAATACTCGAAACGATTCATATCTTTTAAAAAAAAAGTGTTTGCACCCATGACCTAACGTCTCCCATTTTTTATTTACTGCACAATTCCTATACTGTATCCAAATGTTTTATTTTCTTTTCAATTTTGAATCCAAGTCAAGTTTGTACGCAAGCCATTTAAGCCCCAGCATTGCCCACAACAGCGCCATCAGTAACCAATCACGGGCCAACAGGGCACATGTACAATCCAACATGCACATGTATGTGAGTGCGTACACTCTAGCACCCGCGTTTTACCAAGCAGAACCACACGAAACAGAGAAATAAACTCCGGACGATTATACAGCAACATTTTCATTTCAACTAAATTAAATTCAGACATAGAGCCAAGGCTACTAGAGGCTATTTTGAAAATTGGCCGCAAATTCAATAGATTTAATAAATGTAAGACAGGTTAGGTCCAATGACTTAAGAAAAAAGGCACATATTCTTTTTGCATGTGTTTGGTTTATTTAACCACCAATCATCGAAAAACTTACCAGTTATTTTTTCCTTTTTAAACATCATGAGATGTAACATTCACATTTCTTGTGTCAATGGTTTGCTTTGCCTTTCAGACAATTCAATCCTAACATATATTTAGTTGGATGTTTGGCATTACCAGGAGTTTTAAATAGGTTTTTAATGCATTCTCCAGTCATCAGAAAAAGGAGCATTCTATGATCCAAGCCTGTTTTTCTGTTCCTGAACTTAGCTGAAAAAGTTTAAATTTTTCCTCTGAATAGGTTGCAAGTATGTATTCCAACCATATATGAGAGTTGATTCTGCTCTAGTGGAGAAATTCTGAAATTTCCATCCCTTAACATAAATGAAAAAATCAACACAGTGGCTATATTTAACACTGTGAACCAATTACTTTCTCACTACACTAAAAATGCATACATGTAGTCAGAATTAACTCAAATTTGGGAATCGGTATTTTTTTGTGGACATCTATTAAATCAAATGAAAAAGTTTGCTAAGATCATCAAAACTGCACTTAAATTCAGCAAAATACAAAGCCACTGTCTTAAACTTTGAAAGCAAGTAATTGGTTGGCATTTAATTTATTATATTGAGGTCAGTTACACAGGGTACAAATTATTGCTTGAAATTTAATGTCAAATTTCAAAATATATGTAATGTAATTAATAATACTAATCGTTAATAAATTTTTTTTTGAATGATAAGTCCTTCATTTTACAAAAATATACACTTTGCAATCAGTTTTGTTCATGTGTAATAAAAACATATCTACAGATGTAAATGACTAAAAGGCAAATGCCCCAAGTGAATTCTTTCAAAATGGAGCATTTATTAATTTACTTCATTTCATGTCATTGGTTCACTTATTATTGTCCATTGCAAGCTATAGTCAGTACTATCTGGAAATATTATGGTGCTCCACATAGTACTAAAAGCTCATGTTTGAACATCTCATCAACATATTGACTGCAATCGGAGCTATTTTAAGTAGCATACAGCCCGCCTATTTTTTAGCATGACGCAAACCCTGGTAATACCCATTATTTTTTTTTATTACACACTGATTACTCTCTTATTCTAAAATATTAAGACTGATTAAATCAAAGAAAGGTTTCATTCACAGGAGATAGCTAAGGAAGTGTTTAAACTTTAACCCTAAGTTCCTGGGTGTATGTTTTGGCTTGTACTTTGCAAATTTGACTATGAATGTAAAAGTATACAGATCTAGAAAAGTAAATTAGATGATAAATCCGATTATGGCATCAGATAAATGTGTAACTTGCCACATTTTTGAGAAAAATACAAAAAAATACATCGGTCCTTTCGGACCGCTGTGTCGCCTGCCGTCGCGTTAGTGAATGATGGCCTAACATACCTTTGACCTTGATATGTGACCTGTTGACCTTGATATGTGACCTTTGACCTCATCAACAAATGAGGGATCCCAGTTGCACCTATTATTCAAGTTTGGTTCCAATTGGAACTTCAACAACTTTTCATATGAGGTCAATTTACATTTTCAGCCTATTTAACACTTGACCTCACATGACCTTTGACCTTGGCATGTGACCTTTGACCTCATCAACCAATGAGGGATCCATGTTGCACCTATGATTCAAGTTTGGTTGCCATTGAAACTTCAACTTTTTTCATATGATGTCAATTTTACATTTTCAGCCATTTTACAACTTGACCCACATGACCTGGGTGACCTTGTCAGTGACCTTTGACCTCATCGAAAAGTGGGGGATGCCATGTTGCACCTGTGACCCAAGTTTGTTTTTAATCCATCAAAGTATGTGCGATATTCCCTGAAATGTTAACCCTTTTTAACAAACAGAAATGCAAACAGACATCATCAACAACAGACAACTACAGTGGACAAAGTGAGTGATCCCTATGTGTCTTCGCCTCAAGGCAGGGGGGAGACACAAAAAGCAAGATTTTGGCCCCCAAATTTCGGACAGCATGAACAAAAATACAATTTGAATTATCATGATTTCTCATATTATTTAAATAAAAGTGTTTTATTTTTTTTATTTTTTTTAAGTTTTCTAATTTTTTAAAAATAGATCTTAGTTTCGAAAAATTACGAAAAATGTTAAAAGTGAAGATTCTTTACTTCTGTTCCCAAAAATTTGAGTACATATTGAATATCTTTCATTAGAAATCGAGAAATAAAAAAACAATAAAGAAAATAGTTCCTAGAGTAGACCGATTGCTAGTATGAAAGTTAAACCTTACCTTTTACTTCAGTATTTGAGGGTTTCTTGTCTAAAATTGCCAAAATTTCACCAAAATTGAACCATTAGAAAATCGTGTTTTAGAAACAAAATTACGTTTTAGCAATTTCCAAGCTACCCCCTTCTCAATTTTAACTTATCTTTGAACTGCAAATTAAGTTTTTATGTTATGGAAGTGATGGAAATGCATCTTTATGATATCGAATTAAACACCTTCTGCTTAACGCAGACATCAGAAGAAAATAAATTTCATCTGGTCACAAATACTGCTTTGTTTACATTCCAAATGTTAGTTTTGCTTTTTCCAAGATGCGTTTGTGCCCCCAAACTAATTGGACCATCGTCCGCTCATTACGCGCTCCGAAATTCACTGCCCGACGCGATGTTGCGCGTTACGCTTGACGGTGTGAAATGTGCTTTAAATTCATGCCGTTAAGACCATGTGTTTTGTGACTTAAAATGGAACAAATAGTGTTTTAAATGGCAAACAAATTCAGGACAGGCTTATATGCAGTGGATAACCTTTGTTGGTAATGATAGAACACTGTTCATGTTTAAAATAGCGCAAAAAACAGTAATTGTGTGTAAAAACAAAAAACCACTATCTTGACACCATCCTTAATGTAATACACAAATAATGCTATGTATACCAATTGCAGAACAGGCATCATCTTGTGATACTTGATTAATCTACGGAGTACGGAATAAAGACCACACTATGCTTATGACAACTATATAATAACAATCAAGCGATCATGAACATTGCCGGTGACTATAGGTTGTGTTGGGCTTGGTTCGCAAACAAATAATGCTACCAGCATGCTGCAATGTCTACTTAATTCATCTATGATTAAAAATGTAATTATTTGAAAACCTACATGTATATTACATTATCTACATTATTTTGCACAACATAAGGGGTGAGTTGTGCACAAATTATCCGCTTTGATATGCCACCAATTTTTCTGTGCAGGGAATAATTATTAGTGTGCAATTGCATGACATGATTTTTGGTATTTTAGGAATATTCAAAAACATATGAGGTATTTATTAAGGGGTGAGGGCACTTATTACACTGCAAGAAGGTTTAAACCAATTTAAAGTTCTCTTCTAGAAAAGACAAAGATAAACGGCACAAAAGCATGTTTGAAAGAAGAGGGGAGGCATGTTCTTCCCATATGCAATTTTCCAATAAAGTTTTGCACTGTTGTCACATGAATTTATAGTGAAAATAGTACATATGAACAGAAACTATCCCAATCTTGCAAGTGATAACTTTTGTCACTACAAATTCATATGACAACCCCAGTTGCAACCTTTGTATTGGAGAAAAATGCATTGTGGGAACAGAAACTCATCCCAATCTTGCAATTTATATACTTTTTATCACTATAAATTCATGCGACAACCGTACAAAATTGTATAGAAGAAATTGGCATTGTGGAACTCATCCCAATCTTGCAATTTAGATACGTTGTATACAAAATTCATGTGACAACAAGTACAAAAATTGTATAGAAGAAATGCATGTGGGAAACTCAGTACCCATCTTGCAATTTATTACTTTTTATTCCACTATAAATTCATGTGACAACCAGTACAAAAATTGTATAGAAGAAATGCATTGTGGGAAGACCACTATACCTCCTTCTTGTTTGAAAAGCAAGTTTAAAGGTAGTTTTTGGTTTTGGTCACACATTTGCCAGGTGAGCAGTGTTACACAGGTTTGACCCCCCCCCCCCCCAAATGGTCACTATCTGCACACTGTATAAATAACACCGTGCATATCAATTTTATTTTAATACAGATTATCTAAAGTACAACAAAATGCTCTATTGGCCTTATCGTACTGTCTTAACAAAGTATGCTAAAAATGACAACGAACCGATTGTGATTGAAGGGTGGCAGGTTAAAGCCCGCCAATGGACAATATATGTGCATTGGGCAAGGCACTTTACTTTCACTTTAACCCCAAGTGCTATTAGGGTAGTTTTAATGGGGAAAACAGTGCCACATATGCAGGATTTATTTGGGAGGGAGTGCAGGACTTAAAACACCACATTGGCCAAGAGGGCTGGAACTAACAACTCAATGGTCCACGTGCTTTTCCACTGGTCAACTAAGACCAGTTAACATCCTAGTCACTTCTTTGTTGCCTGCGATCCATTCCTGCGACCGATACAATTGCAGTGTGTAATAGTCAGGCCGACCTATTCAAGATACCAGGCCTAACATCTTTACAAACATTGCGTAACTGGTCTATTACATACTCTCACTGACATATATGCTCATGCTCAATACAATGACAAAAAAGGGCACCTGGCTGGAATGGATTCAAACCAGCAACTTCCGTATTAAAAGAAAACAAGAAAAAAACTAAAAAATCAATAAATTTTTTTTAATCATTAAAAAACAGCAGGTTTGTATCTTGGGGAAGAAAGGTATTTGGGAGCTGAAATGCCAAGGACGACAATGAGAAAAAAATATGGACTTTCATCTCATATCAAAATCTTTTTAAGTTCAATATTTATGGGTGCCATCTGCTGTGGACAAAGATAACATTGTTATCATCCTTGTCCACAGGAAGAAAAAACAGTACTTTCAATTACATGTAATGGATACGCTTCCAAGATTTAAGACTGACATCACTGCTGTCATAATAAAATTCATTGTTGCAAATTTTATGAAGCTTCAACTTACGAAAATTAATTGGCCACAAAACAATTACGCTCAATGACTGTTGAAGTGGAGGAAAAATAATTTTAAAAAACATCACGGTCCTTGGACCGCTTGGGTCGCTGTCGCACCGGTTTGTGAATGGGGGCCAACGGTCACAATGAGAGTGACCAGGTCACATGAGGTCACCAAACATGTCACCCCCACCCGCCCCTCTTATCGATGACACCCCTGCCCCCTCCCCAATGACCACCCCACCCTACCATGATGCACCCCACCCCCAACCCTCCTGAAGTTACCCACCACTCCCGTCCCAACCATTTTACCCCCAATTAACAGTAATTAAAGGACACTGGCCACATTTAAAAATAGTGCACCCTCAAGATTGTTTAAAATGATATTTTTGCATGTTTAGCCCTCACTAGAAATGATTAAGACCAAGTCAGCAGACGACGCAATGGCGTTAACACACAATGTATGCATGTCCCAAGGCATGCATCTTAATTGACCGGTCTTCCCTTTTTCTGACCTTTGTGGGTCAATATCAATAAGTACGAGTGTAGGATTTGCATGTAATATAACATTTGTTGATTAAAAGTTTATAAAAATTAGTTGGCCTAAATACCGGGGTGTCTTTCACCTATTATTAAAATCCCATCTGTATTTTTAGTATGTTATTTTATGAGTAAAATGTATCTCTATTCTTCCAATGGCCTAGACTCTCATTTGCAAGGCAAAGTGACGAAAGAAAGATTCATATTTTGTAGAAAGTTGCCCCAGTGCCGCTTTGAAGTGCCGACTCGAGAGATTTCTGATGGGGGCGCATCCAATTTTCAAACAATCGTGTTTTTTGCAATACATAATGTTGTCTATTAATAATCACTGTGTTGTAATAACTAAGCCAAAATCGAAGTACTTCATTATAGAAAATCACAACTTTGTATAAAATTCCAGATCCGGAAATTTTGTTATACACGGTATCCATGACACTGTTACTGATAATGTTTACATGCATGGAAAACGAAAATGTGATTCATCTCTAACCTTGAATTTCATATTTAAACATTCGGTTACTATCTTTATTTCTAGTTGTTCTATTTTTAATTTCTACACAAAAATATATATTTCGTAATCTCTGAGCCGGCCTTTAAACATAATTCCCTACTATCTTCTACCAGGTAGGTTTTCTTCAGCAAGCATAGACAAGCTAATCATATTACTTAATACCATAACACATGCAAAGGCAAGTGCCTTTCCTTGCCTGCCAGTCATCTACCTGAAACTGAATCATTATCAAATTTGGACCTTTACTTGCATTTCCTGAGCCTAACCTCCCGAGGCATGGAAAGGAAATGTGTACAGCATGCCCTGCCTATCCCCACAGCCATTGCATGGAAAGACTATACTCTGTTCAATCTCAAGTTTGAGGGTGACGTCACTGTGGGTGTTGGGTTTTGCGTCCTAGAAATGCACACGATGACCTTTTAAATTGCAGCATTACACAGGCAAATAAAGGTGGCACAATCAAAACGCTAAAGCGAATCCAGATTAGCGTCATTAAGTCACCCTCAAACTCGAGACCGAACAAAGTTTAAAAAAGAACATATGAAAGGTTTCTACCTGACAGGCAAGGAAAAGCACTCATTTTTCTTTCATTAAGATCAGAGAGGCACTTATAAGCAAAATGACATAACTGCCTGAGTGCCACTGGCAGGTTACATTTAACAAATATTGCCAGCCTACAGAGCTTATTTGTTATACAAAACATAGCCAGCCTACATTCATAGTATAGAATTACAAATCTCTCTCAGTATATAACAGAATGACCCATGACACAATTTGACAGTAATAGGCAGTCAGTCTATAACTGTATACAACATCAACTGCACTGCACCTGCAGTCTGTGTTACAACTATGCTTTTTAATATTAATTATATCATTTGAATGGGAGTAATATGCTCATGCTTTCTCTCTTTTCAATAATAAGATGCACAGCACAGTTTTGAACTCTTTGAAGGCAGCCAAGTTTTTTTGACAGTAATACCAGTCGAGATTGAGTTGCAAAAATCAAGACATAAGATAACAGAATTTACGAGGCATGAAGTCGCTTTTTCGGACAAGGGCAAATACAGTCAATACATCTCTGGGATAAAGATAATGAGCAACAAACATCACTGATATGATCTGACATAGATAACATTTGGTCCAGCCTCACACCGAGGTACTTGACAGACTTCTTAAAGGAGATACAATGATCAGAAGTTTGGATGGAATCACTGTCTTGGATGAATGTGTGAAGCAGTACCCACATTCAGTACCTCAATCTTATCTGTGTTAAGCATGAGCTTATTACTATCCCCATGTTACTAACCATCCAGACATAAAATAGCACACTAACTCTGAACAGTCAACTTAGTCGACTCAAAGTTCATTGGGCATGCAAGATTAAGACAATCGGTATCGTCAGATACTTCTTGTGAAAAGCAATTGTGTGCTTATGATGTGCAAGGGTAGATAATAAAATATGCCCACAAAATGGTCCTAAAATGAATCCTGTGGGTAACTATATAATAGAGGGCATGGTTCTGAGTTTTAAACGGGGGAGGTGAAAGAAATTTGTGAAACACAGGCATGCAGGCAGCACAAATTGTTTGCTCAAGTACACAGAACGCATGTTTTTTCCACTGGAACATTGTGATATCACATCATGACATCATCTCTATAGTTTGTGTCATATTAAGTTGAAGGTGAGTAACTGCGACTTTTATGGTGCGCACCCTGAATCGCGCGCGCTATGCTTGGAATCAGCCGCAGGATACGCACGCGAATAAAGGAGGCACGATCGAGGACGCTAGTGGGAAGGCAAAGACGCAAAATGACGTCACCTTCAACTTTGTAGATGAGACAAAGTATAACTAAAGACTGTAAACAGTATTACAGAGTTTGTACTTATAGGTCGTATAAAGCTACTCATACACATGGGTACATGGAACAGGTAAGTTCTTTTTTATGTTATTGGATAATCAGACGTGAGATTCCATAGGCTCTGAACCAAGTTAGAAGAACCTTAGAGGTAAAACAGTGTAACATGGCCCAATGATTAAATTTCTTGCGCTATTCAATGTTTTGGCCAATCACAACGACGAGCAACTGACAACCTAAAATGACATTTACTAAGATGTTACTTAGAAGGTGAGATTCAAAAAGCTAGCTTTCAAATCAAAACACCCAATGTACGGTAAATGGAATGTCATTCTGTACCAACTCATTAATATGCCAAGATTATGTAAAGTGTTTTGTTGGAAAAAAGTAGCTGAAATTGTGTAAACTTGTAGCATGCATACATTACAGAGTATATTTGACATTAATAATCCTTTTTGTTTTGGCAACTGGTTTGAAAGCGCAAAAATAAGTGTTATTCATTTTGTTACTGTGGAACTGCCCTTTAGCACTGTCCTGTTCTAGCTGTTTTGATATGAGATGCTATAACATGGCTACAGCACGTATGCATCAGCATGACACTCTCAGACCCATCAAAGGTGTATAGTAACAAGAGGATTTCAAAGCTTTTACGGTATTTGTTGGGTAAAATCTACCTTAATGTTAATAAGTAGTAGTGGAGGAGCTAGGACCCAGTCAAACATCATCGTATTACCCTCACTACAAGAAAGTTTGAGCACATTGTATTTAGTATGGACCCTCATATCAACGCTAGGTAGGTAGTACTCTCAATTGTGGTGTCCACTTTTAATAGGGCCAATTTAAGTTTAACACAGGGTCAAACGTTTAAATGCTCCAATCATGTGAAATGTATGCCATATTTTCCGCCTAGTCATCGGATTCCAAATTGTATGCTCTTTGTACAACTAATGACCAATGGTTTTGAGTTTAAGGGTAAAATGGCTAAATGGTTAAAAAGGTCAATTTCTATTTGTACAGGTGTCAAAACAGCAAGTTGCTCACTGTTGTCTGAAAATGATCGAAGTTGTTCAATCTATAGCTTAATGAGTCAAAAAAGGAATAGTTTGCCATCATCAATGCATAGTTACCATGTTGTGGGACAAATAGTCAAAGGTCAACATACCCAATTGGTGGTTACCTTCTTCTGACCCTATCTCCTAAGTAAGGCCAAAAAAAAAAAATTGTTGGATTGTCCTCGTCCGACCGACCCTAATTTTGAAAAATTCCAAAAAGTTTTTTTTTTTTTTTCAATTTTACTTTCAAAAATGTAAAAAAAAGGATGTTTAAACAGTTTTCTTAGTCATGTTATTTGGGTATAATAAATGTAACAAAGATCATTTTCAGTAAGAATCAACTTGAATTTTTTAGTGTTTGTTTAACTTCTATACCACCAGACATGTTTTCATACAGTTTGCTATTGACTTTAAAAAATAAAAGAAAAAAAAAGTTTTTTTCCGACCGCCGACCAACTCAAACAAGTCATCTAGGACAATCAAACTTTTTTTTTTGGCCTAAGCATTACATCAATACAAACTAATACCTTTTATGAGTCTCTAACCTCCAAGGCTAAAATTCAAGTATTTAAAATATTTTATCTATGGCCCTACCCATAAAGATGTCACACTCTGGACCATATCATATCTCGTCTTGAATGGATTAGTTGCTGGGTTGGGCCTCTTGCCTGGGCTAAGCTCTGATCATCGTTTGATTAATTGTACGATTAACAGCCAGAAATCACCACTCATGAGAATTATGTGCCCCAGCAGAATAGACCACGATCACCTTGGTTAATAAAGATATTGATGATTGGCCAGACGTGAACGTAGACGTTTGGAGGAAAATGGGTAAAAAGTAAAATTAGTGTCGGATTTATGGATGCATAATGGACAATCATTCAGTGGATGGTAAAACTCATTCATCATGCTAAGGAGGTGTATTACAGAGAAACAATTGAGAAATGCTAACAACACAAACATGTTTGCTCTTGAAAAAGCTTCTGAACCCCAAAACTAAACACTTCTAACTGTATTCAGCTAATGAAACTAAGTAGCTCATTTGCAGGTTTTTCAGCGAACAAGCGGCACTTCTGCGTGTCAAGACGATATCCTCAATGCATTCAAAACAGTAAGGCAGTGCTATTGTGCTGCTAGATCTTTCTGCAGCTGTTGATACTGGTGATCATGCCATTCTTTTGGATAGTTATGTGATACTTTCAAAATTCAAGGTAGTGCCTTACAGTGGATTCGGTATTACCTGCAGAACCGCTCTTTTCGTTGTGGCATTGGGGATGTAATTTTAAAACAAAAGCATCAATTCCCTTCGGTCTCCTCAGGGTTCTGTGGTCGGGACCTCTATTTTTCATAATATACACATTAATGTATCGCATCCAGATCCGAGCCACAATATTGGCTTCCCACATGTATGTGATGAGGTGCACTCTACTTGACATTTGATCCTAAGATGATGGTGGATGCCAAACATGCTGTCAAAAGACTCTCTATTTGTATTGATGAAATCAGTGAGGGGATGCGCTGGTGCTGCAGCTTTATTCTTTTTTTGATTTTATAGTTTGATGTTAGTACTTATTCATGGTTCATCTTTTACAATACCTGTTGTATACTAGGTTTTAGGCGAAATAAGTAAATTACTTCTATTTGTAAAGCGCTTTGACCTGGTTTTGAGAAGGCGCCTATATCAAATGCCGTTTGTATTGTATAATCAGATTAACTGTTAATGTTGACCCCTGTACAAATTGAAATTGACCTTTTTTTACCATTTTAGCCATTGTACTTATAACTACAAAACATATGGTCGTAGGTGGTACAAATTACATTTTGGACATCCTTATGATTAGATGGACAATATGGTTGATACATTTCAAAAATGATTGGGGCTTTTAAATTTTGACCCCCTGTGTAAACTTAATTGGCCCTATGAAAAAGTGATACCACAATTTGGAGAGTACTACTACTAGCATGATGTAGAGGGTCCATACTAAATACCAAAGGTGTCAAACCTTTTTCTGGAGTGGGAGGAAAACAAACTCCTTAACTAAGGCCCCTATGCTATTCTGCTCCTCCTCTATAGCTTCTAGTTGAAATTTTACCCACAATAAGGCCTGTTGCTATCGATCATGTTATATCACATGGATAAAACATGGACTATTTGGCATAGAAACTTTTGGCTATACTCTTGTTGTACAATATGGTTAGGACTACGGATAAAGGGACACACAAAGGCAGAGGTTTAAATTTACCTTTATTCTTTAAGTGGTACATCTAGCTGGGTACGTCACTATGCATTCACTTTCTCAGGACACTATTTCACTAGAAATAATGTAGCCAATATCGTTCAAAATGCCCAGGCCTGCCTTTGGCAGCAAGATAAGGATTCAAACAGCACATTTTATTAAAGATAGCCTGCAGAATCAGAGTCAGGTTACTACTTTTGGTTTTTCACAGAAAAATGCAGCATGATCTGTTTAAATGACACCTCTTACCCTTAAGTAAAGGCACATTTTTATAGCAATATTCAGCCATCATTTTCAAACAACTGTCTTTTTCACTAGTGTGTCTCCATTTAAAATTAGACTCCAGTTTAATTATTAAACACCTCAATTATCTTTGCACTATCAAGAAATGGTATGTTTTTAAACATTGAGTTCCACAATACAGAGTACAAACTCAGCAACTGAATAGGTTGCTGAAACCCAACTGCCTTCTTGACAAGTAACAGAGAGTAAAAATGAATAGATATGGGTTGTAGAATTTAATGCTGCTGTCAAAAATGGATATTGTCTGAGAAGGCAATACACCTTTATGATTTTCTATTAACAAATGTTTTTGGATACATTGTACTCCAAGAGGCTTGGTTAACTGGACCATGATAGGAAAAATATTTTTCACGGCTCTCTTGTCCTTACTGTGAAACAATGCATTTAAACCCTGATATGGCTGATGTGCTCTGTTTCCATACGAGTTGTTGTCCTCTGGCGAAAATCATTAGAAAAGGGATGGAAGAGATCGTGATGACACCTCTTTCTCATACGACTGTCTGGGACAGAGAATGCGCCTGGCAAAGACAACAGCAACAAGATATTTATTGGTTTAAGTAGGATAATTAAAAATAGAAGTAACGTCTAAAAAAGATGACGGCATTTGATTAAAATACTGATATTATGGTTGGGTTGTTGTACCTTGCAGAAACGATATAGTGGTACACCCAAATGTGATGTGATAGTGTAAGATGCACTTGCCCCACTGAAGAATGTGACAGGATGAAATCGGAAGGTGTTTCTTAGTTCTTTTACAAATACAAATTTCACCAGATTCAATACCACAAACCTAAATTAAAAGAGTACTAACATAGTTCAAATCCTGTACAAATGTTGCAGGTGGGGGGGGGAGGGGGGGAGTGTTTTAGTGTGGCGAGACCCCCTGCGCAGAAACTCTTTACCCCTGTCTGACTCCCCCCCCTGGTTGGTGACAAAAACATGCCAACTAAGCTATTTTGGCTATTAGAGGTCTCCCCCAATGTCCCCCCCCCCTCCCAGGTCTGGATACGCGGCTGATTATCAAATGGATTAGGGACATTTTGCATTAAGGTTTAAAAGCAAATCAGTAGTACATCCAGAAGTAAAAATTTCTGCATTACTTCAAAAAAGTGACTTTTTCTTGTTAAAGTGGACCATAACCAACCAACCCCCCCCCAAAATGGTCCTTTTAATATCCACTACCAAAAAGTGGGACTTTCTTGTTATTTCTCTACATTTTGGCATTTTATAAACAATTGAAACAAAAGTGACCTTTTGACTCCTTTGGTGGGATTTTTTGGTCTGAGTACAGGCGTTTATGCCCAAAATAAGGTTTTTTGCTACTAAATGATGGTCACAATAAGCTAGTGTTTGGGGGAAAAATACTTTCCATCCCAGCTGTTAGGATAATTTAATAACAGTGCCAGATAGTTGCTTGATCCTAAGTATGTAGTTTTAGTTAGATACTTTAAGGTTGTACATAGTGTCATACCCGTGACACTTTGATGATGAAAAATTATGTCACTACGCAATTCATGTTAGAATCGCTAGCAGTGACCCAAGTGGCAAGCCAATATATATCAATCTCCCTGCCGCTCAAAATCTACGCTTTGTCCAAAGTGGCACTCACATGCGGTTGACGAATTCAACTTGGAGCTGGTGCCGCTCATGACGTAGATCCAAGCAATAGCGCCGCTTGATGACTTCAATAGCTCAATCCTGCAAGTGCAAGCGGCGTACACCAAGTGGTTTGCGCTGAGGGCAGGCATGACACTATGTAATCACCTTATATTAAAAATTAATGATTTCATCCTCAATTACCTGTTGCACCTTCCTCCTGGAGGACCAATGCGACACATCGTTTCTTATGCGAGTAAAATGCTAGATCACACCCTGCCAGCAATACGCACTGGTGCACTGTCAGTAAACATGCGATTAAACATTTGCTTTCTCTGTTACTGAGCTTCCATGCGAGATAACGACCACCTCAGTGTTAGTCGCTCTAGTTCTTCTCGTGGATCCTAAAAGGATAATGTGAAAACAAAATGCTTTGACTAGTCTTTCTTTTTATGAGTAATGAGATTTGTGATCCTGTGCATTTCATATTGTCCCTGGGATGACGAAATTATTTACCCTCAATTTTTGCAAAAAAAATGAAACGTAGCTATTTTCTTGTTTAGTCCAGAGGTCAAATGTAAAAAGACAAAGCCTTACTTCAAGGCTCACAACCAATTGTATGCCAAAATAGATGAATCAAATTCTATTCATTCAAAAATCAGCATGCACTGCCAAATGGGCTGGTTCAATGTTAATGTAATGACGTTTTAACTTGTGCTGCTGACGACACAAGGTTGCTGCGATTTTGTTACTAAAGGCACTATCAGTGATTTGCACAAATCAGAAAAACCGAAATAAATCAATCAAAAATAGATTTTGCAGGCTGCCAACAGTATCGATACCAGAAATCACCCTGCATGTGATAAGACTGAAAGCCGTCTTTTAAAGACAAAATCGGATATATTAATAATAATATAGCAGAGATATATAGCAGATTGTGTGTGGGTAGGATCATGGTACGGGTATGGGTACGGTTTCGAGACAATGGGTATTATGGGTTTACGGTCCGAGACCATGGGTATGGGTAGGGTCCGAGAGACGTGGGTAGGAGGGCCGGTCCCGACCAAGGGTGGACGGGTATATGGTTACGGGTCCAACTTGTGACAAAGTCATGGGTTATGGGTAGGGTACGGGCCCGTTACGACAAACCAATGGGTACGGGTACAGTGACATGGGTATGGGTAAGGAGGTCTTGGGTACGGTACAAGACCCCTTGAGTATTATACCAGCTGGTACATATAAGTGCAAGTGTTCCAAAACTTAAAGACACATCAGTGATCCCCCTGACTAGCAGCAGGAATAGCTATAGAATGACGGGTAAGGTCTGTGGAATCCTTTAAGTATTTTTAGCAAAATGAAAAAACGTGGCAGAAGGAAGAAATCAGTACTTTTCAAAGATATGTCACACCAATTAGTTGTTGCAGTTGCAGTTACATGTAAGTGTCCCCTATGGGTAAGTTCATTAATTATGACTCGAACAGTGCAAATTAATGGTGAAAGCCACTGAGGCTTACCCTCTGTGGGTTGCATAGTATGCATAGTGCATACTATAATAATAACCATGGGGTATCTGTATAATTATGTGACGAAACTGTAGATAGACTGAAAATAGTTTTGGTTGTATAAATAAAGGTTGCGCAAGAGAGATACTATGTGATTTTTGGGTATTTGGCTACAGAGAATGTAGTTATCAAAGGTGAAAAGTGAAAACAAATCAAAACTTAGAGTTTTGTTAGACGTCTCGTGTACGCTAAGGTCAGAAATACTTTCAAACACTAATAAATTGAGCTTGTGCACAAAGTGATCTTAATTTAATAATTATACAGATTTTACTGATTTTAATTGGTTCAAGAAATTTGGTATGTCCAAACTTACATAAATCACAATTACCCAAATTACACACAATTATATAATGATACTTAATGTTCAAAAGAGGCGGTGCAGTTCAACGATGCTATGTCTCTCTCAGCGAAGACTCCAAAATGAAGCGCACAGTTCATACAAAACTAGGTATATTCCAAGGGAACTTCTCAGTCCTGAAGGTACTATTGTCCAGCAGTTCAAGACGACGGGGTTTCCCTCGACGGACAAAGGTCACAATAATAAAATCCAGTTAATATACCACCATCAGTCTTTTGCTAATGTCCTCATATAGGATCACAACTGGAATCCCTTTTGATTCCAAAACCTGAAGTCTTTGGCTTAAAGAGACAGCAGACAATTGAGCTATCAAGATCCGGCGGCAGCCAAAAGTATAAATCCTGGCAATAGATGTAGAACTAAAAATCTACCCATTATTGTTAGAGTAAAATAGCTATTTA